>JAHDVF020000635.1:0-71833 GCA_022606425.2 Lepidostoma basale | reverse complement strand
ATATATATATATCTATATAAATAAAAGGCAATCTTCCGGGTGTGTGTGGACTGATTCCGGGGTTATTCCTGGGCAGATCGTTTTCATATTGATACACTTCCTTAATAGATAGACATAGGTGGGCATAGGCATATTTTTGTTATTAATCGAGCTCTAATTAACTTTGTAAATTTATAAATTTTCGTAGTGCAAGCGAGTATAGACCTTCATGTTCGTATCACCTGAGTATCGATCTTTAGAGTCTATATTCGCTTGGCGTGATAAGATGCAAATTAGTGGCTTTTTTTGACTCTTTGCGTGGTCAGATATGAAATTAGTCGCTCTTTTGAACTGAAAAATATACGCACGTTTAGGGATGGGCAAAACGACTCATCTCAGGGATCTGATCTGAACGGTTCCGCTCAGCAAAGTGAGCCGACTCTTTTTAACGATCCACGGTTCACCATTTTGAGTCGTTCAAAGTTTGAAATTATTTTAGTGACCTTTTTTTTGCTCCTCGACCAAAAAAGTTGATTCCGGTAAAAAAAAAAAATTCACCAGGATAAATTTTTTGTCGATGAGCTAAAAAAATTCACAACGACAAACAACTTTTTTGACAAACGACTCGATAATTATCAAGAAGAATCGGCTCACTTTACTGAGCGGAACCATTCAGCTCAGATCCCTTAAAGAGATCAATAAAAATAGTCGACTCTTTTGCAATAATATACGATTCACCGAGCGCAGAGGTCGGCAAAATGCGGCTCCGGAGCCGCTCGATAATTATCAAGAAGAATCGGCTCACTTTACTGAGCGGAACCGTTCGTCGACTCTTTTGCAATATATGATTCACCTAGCGCAGAGGTCGGCAAAATGCGGCTCCGGAGCCGAAGGGGTTTGTTGAAAGAAAAAATAATCGCGAGATACTTGCTTACCATCGCATCATTCATCAAGAACGCTCTGTCCGCAGACATTTCCAGAAGAAATTTGTATAGTTATGGAATTGGTGATTACGATTATCAATTCCGGTTTAGCTAAAACTCTTAATCATCATCGCCAATTCAAAGATTTTTAGTCATCATCTTCAACGCCTGAAATAGTATTACTGACTCTTGCTGATCTTTCGCTTTTCGCTTCTACATATTCATGCGGACAATTTTATTCAAGCATGAATTTTAACAAGAGTAAACTACGAAGTCGTCTTATTGATGAGAACATGAATTGTGCCTAAAATTAAGAATAACAACAAACAAACATGCATCAGGTCCATAATAACATACGGAATCAAAGCAAGAGCAGACACTGTCAGAACCAGACTGCGACCTATTGTGGGGAGAACCGTTAGAGATAGGATACCTAACGAATAAATTCGCAAATCCTGCAACATTGAAGACATAGTGAGATGGAGTAGGCAGAGACATCGAGAGAATGGATCCAGCAAGAATTCCTAATATCGTGATACAAGAGACTCCAGAGGGCCGTCGACCACCAGGATGACCACCAAAGAGATGGGGAGAAGGCTGGTCGCCTTCATCACAGGAAGAAGTATGAAATAATGTTTTATTCAGTGTACCCGTAATTGAATGAAGTGCAAAAATTATAATAAAGGTTATCTAAATTAATAAACATATTTGGCTCTCAATTTTTTTTTAAATCGTTGTAAAGTACGCATTTGGCTCTTTGGCTAATAATTTTGCCGACCCCCCTGACCTAGCGGATCATTGAGCTGCCGCTCTTTTTTTTATGGATCATCGCTCACCTGCTCACCAAAAAGATTCGAATCTTTGAGTCGACTCGTGAGCGGATTGCCCATCCCTATCTCTGAAATGTCAAATTTGAATTGCGTGTTACAGTTTCGTAAGTAAAATATTTATATTTCTAATTCATATATATCTTCAGTTTATTCTATTTTGCCGTTGAAATGAATACAGATTATATTTCCGCATTACATATTTCAAAGTTTTAGTTCTAAATTATATCGAATAGAAATGAAATTACATATCACGTATTATTTTAGGTTATGTTATGACTCTACATGGAAAAACGTTAAATTCTAAGTAACAATTCTATGAATTGGTATAATCTATTTTAATAATGTTATTTTAATGTAAAATTGTTCTGGCAGGGCGATAACCTATAATATCTTTTGGATTAGACGATTTACTTCAGCTGTTTTAGTTTTTCTCTGTTATGCTGTGATAGGTAAACATATCCTTACATACAGCATTAGCTGCCTCAGTTGGAAAAATCCAGTAATATAACATTTCCAAATGGTCTGATGTTCCCACGCCAATCTTACAATGATCGAGTGTTTTTTTTTTTTAATATACTGCTCATTTTAATATAATTATTTGATTTTTGCAGAGATGCCGACGCTAAGGATGATACCAGGAAAGACTCTTTGAGATAGGGTGAGGAACACGGCTATCCACGATATCTCCAAGGTGGAAGATGTCGTGAGATGGGCACGCAACGCAAGATACTGGCATGTATGGATCCCACACCCGATTGTTATATTTATGAACTAATTTTGAAATGGTATGTACAGGTTGGATTAATTGGTTTAATTCCACTATTAGAGGCAGAACAGGAGTGTCGGACATCATCGGAAGAGTGGCAGCGCTAAAATGGCATGCCGCTCGCAGCCCTGATGATAGATGAACTGCAACCTGAAACCCAGGACGTCCTCAACTTCGATGGAGGGACGACATTGGATGCGTTTTGCCCAGGATCGACAGACATTGAATCAGATGGAGGAGGCCTACGCCCAGGAGTGAACGGATATAGGCTCATGATGATGATGATACAAAACATTGAAACACCTACATGCAACATTTTAAATATTTCTGAATGGGTAAAATTCTGCAACAATGAAAGTTCATTGTATGGAATGAATGCTTTAAATTATCAACTGATTTCTGTAGAATCACACTCCAAAGGAGAATTGATTCAATGTATATTTCCAGACATCACACAAATTTACAAATTTCTTCATTGGTTAAGTGAATGTGCATTATTAGCTTCATCTAATGGACATCAAAATCAAGAGTTTTGTTTCTCTAAACATTGTATTTCTAAGAGCATTATTATGACCTTGAATGGTATATGTATGAATGTTTCATGCAAATGTGATATAGTATATTTATTTGTTTTTTTTAATTTCACTTAAAATATTAAGGAAAAAAATTAAGACTGGACGTTTAATGGTTTAAACATTAAGCTGAAAAAGATATATATTAACTTTTTTTGGGTGGCATCTTTAGGGTAACATTTGAACTACACTATATTAATTTAATATTTTTCCTTTTATTTCTAGGTAACATGAAACGGTTAAATCTGCAAGCTGAAAGATGTCATGAGATGAGGCAGACAACCCAGAAGATAATGGAATGCGCGTGTGCAGAGGATGGATCCCACACCTCGATATATGCGTAGATGAAGTGCAACCCGAAACTCAGGACGTCCTCAACTTCGATGGAGGGACGACATTGGATGCGTGTTGCCCAGGATCGACAGACATTGAAGCAGATGGAGGAGGCCTACGCCCAGGAGTGAACGGATATGAATTGTATATGTATGAATGTTTTATGCAAATGTGATATAGTATATTTATTTGTTTTTTTAATTTCACTTAAAATATTGAGGAAAAAATTAAGACTGGACGTTTAATGGTTTAAACATAAAGCTGAAAAAGATATATATAAACTTTTTTTGGGTGGCATCTTTAGGGTAACGTTTGAACTACACTATATTATTAAATCATAACGCGCTTTTGCACAGCTATGTTTAAGACCAATTGGCATCAAAAACTCATTTCAGACTTTTTGCAAACTTGCCACCTTGGTAATGCCCAGCCTTCAATTGTTCAATTCACATTAGTATTATTCAAGTTCACAGCAAGTTTGCTTGGATTAAACAAATGTTTTAAAGATATGAACTGAATTAGGATACACACATTCTTGCACCTATACACATGTCATTTTATCCAATAAAATAATTGATATTGAACTTTCATTGTATTTCTTTAATATATATTGGGTGTATTTATATACTCTAATATAGCAATAGCGAAGCGTTGCCGGGTCAGCTAGTATATATATATATATTTCAATAGTAACATGATAGAGTGTCGAATGAATAAATATAAGAAGTGAATGCGGTGCAAATGATGGTGTTATGAACAAAATAATGAAAGGATCATTAAGATGGTTTGGCCATATGGAAATAATGAATGAAGAAATAATGGTAAAAAAATATATGTTAACGATGTAAATGGAACCAGAAATAGAGGAAGACCGAGGAAAACGTGGCACGATCAAATAAATCAAATATTGAATGTCGGCCATGTGAGGAGTCAGAAATCGACGCGCGTGCTAGACACGATGTATGAATGCTGAGGAAGCGAGAGAAAAATGTCAGGAAAGAAAAGTGTGGCAGTCCATTATTTCTGCCTACCCCTTCGGGGACTTGGTATTAATCAAAATCTTGCGTTTTTCCACATATTATACAATGAATACTTTAGAAATGAATGTCTTCAATTTTAATCGTTTTTTGATACTTTTGTTACGATTTAAGCTTTACTCAAAGCTTCAGAATGTGCATGCTTCACAAACAGAAGATAAAGCAGAGAGTTAAAACAAGAAATGAGTGTTGATATTATTTTCTCTTTTCAGCTTGTTAATATAAGAAGTTGATTTATTAAGTAACCTTTTTAACTTTATTGATTGATTTATATTGACCAAAGTCAAAAACAACTAAACATTAATTTTGGTTGTGAAATTCTCTTGGTGAAACCGATGAAAAGAGAAAAAGAACCAATGGAATAAACTTTATATTTAAATTGATAAATAAATAAAATTGTCATACTATACATTAATAGTCTTAGTGTCGAGAATGTGTGAGGTATGCAAGTCAAATGATTTAATGATGAATGTCGGAAAGTCAAAGGTGATGGTTTTTGAAAGGGCGAGCAAATGACGGTTTGTAACATAAGTCTGAAAGAAGAGAATTCGGAGCAGGTGAGTGAATTTATGTATTTAGGTAGCATGTTCACAGAGAATGGCCGAACGGATAGTGACGTCGAAAGAAGGGTTGGTGGGGGTAAGAAAGTGAATGGAGCTTTACAAATAGTTATTGGAAACAAGAATTTATCAATGAAAGCGAAAACGGCCGTTTATAATGGAGTTCTGGTCCCAATCTAATGTACAGAAGCGAAGCATGGAACTGTCAGAAGAAGGATGAGAGCAAAATAAATAGAGATGAGTTCTCTAAGACGTATTTGTGGTAGAACGATATACGACAGAATCTCAAATGCTGATATACGAAAGAGATGTAGAGCGGAAGAAGGTATTATGAATAAAACTATGAAAGGATCGCTGCGTTGGTTAGGACATATGGAGCGCATGGATGGAGAAAGAATGGTTAAGAATGTATACGTTAATGATATAAATGGAGTACGGAGTCGAGGCAGATCGAGGAAAACGTGACATGACCAAATTAATCAAATTTTAAAGGTTGGTCATGTTAGAAGTCGAAAGAATCAACGTGCATGTATGACTTGCTGTATGAATGTGGGGAAATCTAGAGAGGTGTGCCAAGATAGTGTGGCGGTCCATTCTCTTTGCCAACCCCTACGGGGAAACGGCGTGATGGTTTTTTATTGTTGTTGTTGTTGTTATATTAAACAATATTTTATTACTTGGATAATGATGTGACACTCCATATTAAATAATAGATACGAATGAAAACTAAATAAATTATAATATAACTTCAAATCTTCTAAAAGACTAGAAAAATTAAACACATTCTCTGCAACAAAAAACACGATCAGCTGCTAAATCTCATCATGAAACGGAAGATTTGAGGGTAGGCGCGGTGTGGAAAACCCCAGATGTCGACTGGAAAACATTAAAGAGTGGACCGGAATACGGAGGGTGGGGTAGTTGTTTCGGCTAGCACATGACAGAGAGGTCTACGCCAGAGTGATAGCCGACGTCGGGGGGGCCTTACATGGCACTTTGAGAAGGGGAAGAAGAAGAACTTCTATGACAGGAAGTTTTCGTTGTAATTAATTTAAAAATCTTTGGTTATTTAAAAAGATTTATGCGTGTTTTTTTTAAAGAAACGTTGTTCTGATTTTTTTATTCACCATTTTCAAAGCTGTTTATCTTTCTTTATTATAATTCGATTAAAAGAGCCCTACATTTCACACAATAATACAATATTATGAAACCTACAAACTAGGAGTAACAATTTGCTTGGTGTGCTTCTTTCCAGGGATGTTTTGGGAGTGCGGAGTTGTTTACGAGAATTTTGTTTGTGTTTCCAACTTTATGTACGCTGAGGAGCTTCAATGGGGTGAACTACGTATATTTGCACCCTATTTTAAGGAAAAACATTGCATAAGTCACAATTATGTGTTCAGTGTCTATAGTTTTATGAAAAGATTCGAAAAACTAAACAATAAAATGCCAAAAATATGGAAACAAGAAAAAAAAATCCCAGATATTTTTTTCTTTTCCCATTTCGAAATGATATATAATATGAGATTCAGCATTTAATTTGAATTCAATTTGTTGATAATAATAAACAAACTTGTTATAATGGATATAATATGCGGAAAAAAATTCTACTTATATAATTTACATTTTGAATTTACCAGTCATAGCTTATATTAAACATTAGAAATAATTAAGCAATGAACAGTAATAAATTTTATAAATATATATATTTAGTTTAATTCCACTTAGTTTAAGATTTCGACCCGCCAAAGTCGTTTATAAGATGGCAATGAGCTGTCGAAGTCAGTCGAAACTATAAACCGATTTGGATTTAAACTTAATATTATGTATAGTACAAAGATTTTTTTATACATATATTATTTCTTGAATAACGATGTAAAACTCCATATTAAATAATGAATACGATTGAAAACGTCAGTTTTCTATAAGTTTTCTTATTTTTTATGTGAATGATATGTTTTGCCTGTCTCAGGCATTATCAAACGTAATTAATAAAATTTAAACTTTAATACAAATGAAAACCCTTTTCAAGAAACAATAAAAAATATATGAAAAATAGCCGTAATAGATGAGAAATGTCGATGCCTCAAGATCGCAGTTCCAAATTAGATGTTTCAATAATAATAGATTCAGATTTTCTTTATTAACCGTCGCGTTGCCATGTGGTCAATTGAGTTTCCACTGCCAATTTAAAGTTGATTTTCTTAAAACCTATGGACCCTAATATTATAAAAAAAATTGTAATCCTCCATTGAAGTGTTCTCAATATTTCGTAATAAAAAAAGCAACAAAATTACTTCTTTCATCCCAAAAAAAAATATTTTTTAAGACTGCCCTCACCTTCATTCGTGTTAAGGTAGAATTTGTTTTGCTAATATTTACAACTTTATCAAAAGTGACAAATACTTACTCGCTGTTTTGAAAGTATTATAAATTATATGTTTGGCCTTTTCTCATAGGTACGTAATAATACCGACTGTGGACGGAAACGCAGCACGAAACTTAATAATATCAGAACTGTGAAAATATTAACACTTTACCAAAAGGGACAAATATTAATACGTACTCGTTGTCTTGAACGTACTATACATTTTGCCTAGGTGCCTTTATCATACGTAAAATTAAAGCGCCACGGCCGCGGCGCGGCGCGGCGGGGCGAGACAAGTTCATACTTGGTGTCAGTTGCTCATATGCTGTGACGCATTCCATATCAGAAATCGCATGGTTCCAGAAAAAAATTAATAATGATATGTTTTTCAAATAATCCATGTATGTTATAGATATCGATCTATTCCTAATAAAATTTCCTACAAGATGACATCAATTAAATTTTGATTCATCGAGTCATATGCTTGATATTTAGATAAAGTTAGCGGTAAACTGAATTGACCACATGGGAGCGAGCGTTTTGTTTTGAACACGGTACGTTAAGGGTTAAAACAATAAGAATATATAGTTGATAAAAATATGTTTCCATTTCCATCATTTTCTAGATTTCGGCAATGCATGTGTATTTATGTTTCTTATGATGCACATAACGGAGAGCCCTTGCCGTACTTGACATGCACAGAGGAGGATCTGGTTCGGGCGTCCAGCAGTGCAGTCCAGCTTGCGGACTTCTAGGCCGACGATATTTGAATGAATTGTAAAATGTTAATGAATAAACTTTGCTTTTTGTATCACAATTGTATTTTATTTTACGCGACAGCTGTTTTTTTTCACACTGTGGAACAGTCCCAGTTTTTGCCACTCTAGTACAAAGATCACAAGGAAATCGAAAGAAGAATCACAATTGGTAACAAAACATTCTTCTCTCTACTACCAGCGCTCAAATCAAGAAACGTACACTGGAAAACCAAAATCACCCTGTATAAAACAATCATCCGAACAGTAGTGACCTATGGGTGTGAGGCGTGGACAATGACAGCGAAATCTGCAGAGCGACTGGATACTTTTAAGAGAAGGGTGCTGCGCAGAATTCTGGGGCCTGTGAATGACGGTGAAGGCTGGAGAGTGCGGCATAATGACGAGCTGTACAATATTTACAAAGCTCTCAGTCTCTCCACACAGGTCAGACTGAATAGACTGAGATGGGCCGGTCACGTGCAGAGGATGCCGTCATCGCGAACCCCAAAAAGATTGCTGGAGTGGCACCCAGGTGGTAGAAGACCAATTGGACGAACAAGGCTGCGATGGGAGGATGAAGTTGGGAGAGATGGAACAAGATTGTTAAGAGTGTCAGATTGGAGGGTCGAAGCGGAGGACAGGAGGAGTTGGTGGCGAAGAATACTGGAGGCTAAGGCTCGATATGGGCTGTAGGGCCATCGAAGAAGAAGAAGAAGAAGTACAAAGGCCGTCTATAAGATGAAATGCATTAATTTCAATTTTTATTCTGCAGTCAAAAAGTTAGATAAAATATGGATTAATCACCAATGTTCTACCCAGTTTTTATTGGCTTATAAAATCGCGCGGACGGAATGCCGTAATGGGAGCAGTGGACACAAAAATACGTTAAGTTCGTAAATTGTGCTGCAGAAAATGCATTTCATTCATGATTCATAACGCGACCTGGTCGTTAGTTAGTTTTACTGCCGCTAGGTGGGCGGACTAAATAAATTTTCATTCTTTCACCATAATGGCGACTAAAATTGTGTTTGTTCGTTAGCAGTTCTACTGCAGATTGGAATGGGAGTCTGTTTGTGGCAAAGTTATGATATTAAGATTTATAAATTAACATGATTTACGGAAAAAATATGTAGACCAACAATTATCCGCGGTGGTCGAAAAAATATTCACAAAATTATAATCCCGGATAGTTTCTGATTTCTAGACTAACAATTATCCTAACTAACTAACTAACTAACCATCACGCCGTCTCCCCGAGGGGGTAGGCAGAAAAAATAGACTGCCACACCTTTCTTTCTTGACATATTTCTCTCGCTTCCTCAACATTCATACATCGTGTCATGCACGCGCGTCGATTTCTCTGACTCCTCACATGGCCTACATTCAATATTTGATTTGTTTGATCGTGCCACGTTTTCCTCGGTCTTTCTTTATTTCTGGTTCCATTTACATCATTTACATATATTTTTTTAACCATTCTTTCTTCATTCATTCCTTCCATATGTCCAAACCATCTTAATGATCCTTTCATTATTTTGTTCATGACACCATCATTCGCCCCGCATTCACTTCTTATACTCGTATAATCATTCTACATTCTATCATACACAGAGTATCTACACATTCGTCGAAGAGATCTCATTTCTACTATCCTTTTTTTGCCAGTTCCATGATTCGCTTCCATACATAAGGGTCGGTAGAAGAACACCATTAGTTACATCCAGTTATTTAAAAAAATAATCGCATAATTAAAATCCCGGATAGTATCCAAAAGCAGCATTTGTTTTGTATAATTTCTTAAATAAATGTGAAGACTAACAATTATCCGGTGTTGTCGTTAAAATAATCACATAATTAAAATCCTAGATAATATTCGAAAAAAGAATTCTTTTGTAAGAAGCTAATAGTAGAAATTTTACTGCAGATGGCACTTACATCATAATAATCGGCACATTATTCCACAAAGTATCCATAAATAGATTTTTTTAATTAACCAAAAAATATTGTGTTCAAATAGTAAATGAAACTAGCTGTTTAACCCTTAACGTACCGTGTTCAAAACAAAACGCTTGCTCCCATGTGGTAAGTTCAGTTTACCGCTAACTTTATCTAAATATCAAGCATATGACTAGATGAATCAAAATTTAATTTATGTCATCTTGTAGGGAATTTCATTAGGAATAGATCGATATCTATAACATACATGTATTATTTGAAAAACATATCATTATTATTTTTTTTCTGGAACCATGCGATTTCTGATATGTAATGCGTCATAGCATACGACGGAATACGACCGACTAAACATCAGGTATAAACTTGTCTGCGCGCAGCGGCGGGCGGGGCGAAGATAAAGGCACCTAGGCAAAATGTATAGTACGTTCAAGACAACGAGTACGTATTAATATTTGTCCCTTTTGGTAAAGTGTTAATATTTTCACAGTTCTGATATTATTAAGTTACGTGGTGCGTTTTCATCCAGTCGGTATTATTACGTACCTATTGAAAAGATCAAAGATATAATTTATAATATGTTCAAAACAGCGAGTAAGTATTTGTCACTTTTGATAAAGTTGTAAATATTAGCAAAACAAATTCTACCTTAACACGAATGAAGGTGAGGGCAGTCTTAGAAAATATATTTTTTTGGGATGAAGGAAGTAATTTTTTGCTTTTTTTTTATTACGAAATATTGAGAACACTTCAATGGAGGATTACAATTTTTTATAATATTAGGGTCCATAGGTTTTAAGAAAATCAACTTTAAATTGGCAGTGGAAACTCAATTGACCACATGGCAACGCGACGGTTAAAAAAAAACAATAACGTAAATATCTATGACGAAATTACATGATTTAAAAGTATTGTAATTCCTTCAAATCATGACGCATTAATTAAACAAAACATAAAACTACTAATATTTGTAGACAATTATTGACTGTCATACATATTCTTGTTATACGCTATACTCTATATTTCCACCTACCCACCAAAGTACATAAGACATCGCTAGTATAGCTAATTAAAAACAAATATACTCTGACATTTGGTTGAAGGTTGAAGTGCTTCTATTCCTGCCAGTTTCTTAGACCTATTATGAGTTTTAAAAATGGCTTTCGTTGCCAGTTGATTATTTATATCATAGTTTATATTTATTTTATGTAATAATAAATAGTATTTTGAAATATCATCAAATGTAATATAAGTATTATAAAAAACTAACTAACTTACCATCACGCCGTCTCCCCGAAGGGGTAGACAGAAAGAATGGATTGCCACACTTTTCTTTCCTGACATATTTCTCTCTGGTTATTTATTTCTGGTTCCATTTACATCATTAACATATAATTTTTTTACCATTATTTCTTCATTCATTCTTTCCATATGTCCAAACCATCTTAATGATCCTTTCATTATTTTGTTCATGACACAATCATTCGCCCCGCATTCACTTCTTATATAATCATTCGACACTCTATCATACACAGAGTATCCACACATTCGTCTAAGAGATCTCATTTCTACTGCATTTATTGTACTTTGTTAAGTATTATGTATATGAAAAAAATATTTTATTTTGCATCTGATAACAAAAAAATATGTTTTTATTAAAATAGAAATAAAAAAGTTAATGGCTAGAAGAATATTTCATAAATCTTCTTTATATTTTTAAAACTGCGTGGGTTTTTGCGTAACATCTGATGTGGGTGTAAAAAGAGCAATTGGCGTAAATTGTATTAAATGAACCATTTAATTTTAAAAATGAAAAGTTTATGATTTGTTTTATCAGATTTGTTTACTGAAGTGGGCATCCTACTCAAATTTGATATTGATGAAAAATAATTTCGCAGAAAAATATTACTTAACATATAAGACTAATTTTTTTGTTGTTAAATTTTCGTAGAATTGTTTGGTTAATTTTGTATATTTTTATTCTGTTAGCAATTGAGTTTAGTTCCACCTGTATGGATGGAATCAAGGCATTGAATTGAAAAAAAATGATGAGAGCAGAATTAATATGGTAAAGATGAGATCCCCTAGACGCATGTATGATAGAATGATTCATAGCGAAAAATCAAATACCGATATAAGGAATTCATTTAAGATAAACTTATGGCGTTAACACTGTGCAATTACATAATGACGAATTTTTATGAATTAAAACACTGTTTTTCTCCTGACGATGAAGGTGTAAGCCTTCGAAACATGTCGAGAAAAATAAACTCAAAAGTGTTTTAATTCATAAAAATTCGTCATAAGGAATTCATATAAATCGAAATAAAGAATTATTTAAAAAATATATATAAATACATCACTGCATTGGTTTGAACGTATGGAACACACACATGAAGAAAGAATGGTTAAGAATGTATACTTTGACGATATGAATGAAATGCAGTGTCGAGGAAGACCGAGGAAAATTTGACATGGTCAAATGAACCAAATTTTCAAATCAAATCAAGTCAGCTTATTCATCAATATACATTACAAATTTTTTTTTTAAGGCATCTATTGAGAACAGGTAAAATAATATATTGTGTATAGTATACTATCAGAAACGCAATTTTTTTTCCTTTGAGAGGTCGTTTGAGCCTAATTACTGTACGAGTATACAATTTATTTTAGCTATTATATTGATTCTTATTACATGTAATAGGTAGCCAATCTATTGTCACGAGAATTCTACACCAGACCAAAGAAAGAGTGACAATCACACATCTATCGCCGGGAATCGAACCCGGGACCTTCGGTATGGAAGTCAGAGCTCTTACCACTCTGCCACGAATTTCATTGGTTAACCATGCTAGAAGCCGGAAGATTAGACGTGTGTGTATGACTTGCTGTATGAATGTGAAGACATCAAGGTGGGTTTGTAAGGATAGAGTATGTGGTGTTCCATGCTCCCCGCCTTCCTTTGTTGGAAAACTCAAAAGAGTTTAATAATAATACACTTGTCAAAATTTGTATATTAACCACTTTATTTGTGATTAACACCAACCGATTACGCTCCAACTATAGCTTTATCAGGGTAACATAATATACTTAAATTTATGTTACCTTGACGAAGCTTCGGTGGGGGCGAAAGCGATTCTTGATAAAAACGAATAAAGTGGTTTGTATACAAATTTTGATAATGTATTAATATTGTATAGTCCATTGTTTTGGCTGAAACACTATGATACCTTAACATTTAAAACTGTTAAATTAAATACATTTGATATATTATACACCTGATGATGTTAACATAGGTTGATGAAATAGCTGTCGCGTTAAATAAATTACAATTGTGATACAAAAAACAATGTTATTTAATTTTACAGTTTAAAATATTATTATTATGGTTATTTAAAAAAAACTAATTTATTTATTAAAATTCTATTCGCTTAATACGTTTAAACTGAAGTGGTAATAATCTCTAAAGCAAGTGAAGCTTTCTTGACGAAGTAAGAGGAAACGAGGAATAGGGATTCTATGAAAGCATTGCAAACTAGATTACCTTCCCGGTCCTTCTAGGGCTTCCAGGGTAAATCAGGGCTTAGGTCTGACCCTTGCTTAATTCCAGAAAACTAATACTGCTAAATGTTAATGAACGGAAAAAACACTCACTCATAATAAGTAAATAAATAAATATTATGATTGAAATTAAAATGTTTTTCTGTATGTACAAAATATTATACTATTATATAGTATGTACATCTTTTTATTAAATAATTATTTAAAAAGAACTTTCATCAAGAGATTCCATATTTGATTGATTTCATCGTTCCACATTTTACTAGGTTTTCCTCTAGTTCTTTTTCTATTTGCATTGTTTACGTATACCTACACTATTTATCATTCATTTGTCCGAAATAAAATTACTTTGTTCATGACACTTTTGTGCGCACTCAATTCACTTTTTATATTTGAATTTGACATTTATATGATAAATTATATTCCATTCGTTTGAGAAATCTCATTCATCCTTCTTTTGCCAGTTTGATGTTTCACTTTCACACATAAAAGTCGATACAAGAAAACCATTGATTGGGCACATACATTTAATTTGTTTGATTTTAATTGAAACATTTCTATAGGGCCTATACTATAGGCGAATATAAATATGTATACATATTTTTTGACTTTAACTTAATTTCTTTGATGTGAAAATAAAGAAAAAAAATATGTTGCAATATTTTACAATTTATTTAATATCACTAACTTTGGGTGTACCAAAAAATATTTCATAATATAACAAGATACCGCAAATTCATCATTTTCTTAGATAGAGTCTTCAAAACGTGAATGTTAGCTTTTAATACTCTCATTTTAATAGGTAAATCAATCCAATGTTGACTTACCCCAATCACTGTAATGCTGGTTCTTGAATATTTAAAATGAGGGAATGTTTTTAGTGAAAACATCCAGGGATATCATAGTTTCATATCACGAAGATGGGTTACGATTGGCCAGTGACGCACGGGTCCATTACTGTTGCCACTGTCACGCAGTCAACATGAGTGTACGTATGTTGCGTGTGAACGTGTATAGTGTTTATTATATGTCATTTTATGTTTTCTCACTATAAAACTAATTTTATGCCAATGACTGTACTTATGAAAGTAGTTTTTGGCATATATAATTTGAAATCACGCATTTTACAATAATTTAGAGATAAAATGGACATAGATTAGCTACCTATCTCATGTCACGAGAATCAATATGATAGCTATACCCTTTACGTCGATTTGGCTCGCGCTGTAATGATGTAAAGAGCGATTTAACAAAATAATGAAAATAATAATTTTGAATTAAGAATTCTCTATTTGAGAATGTTCAATATTTTGAATTAAGAATTCTCCATTTGAGTTTTTCAATAAATGAATTAAGAATTTTCTATTTGAGTATGTTCAATATTTTGAATTAAGAATTCATCATTTGAGTTTTTCAATATTTTGAATTAAGAAATTTCGGGAGATGCCTACTGGTGGCGATGAGGTTCGCAACGAAAGAGGGGAAAAGAGAAGGATCAAGTGCCGCATCAGTAAAAGTGTGACAGTTCATTATTTCTGCCTACCCTTTCGGGGAGACGGCGTGATGGTTAGTTAGTAAGTTAGTTAGTAACAATAATTTAATGTGAGTTTAACTCAGTAAGTAAAGGGCCCTCAGCGTCCCTCAATGTTCCCCTCCAATATCAGTTAGAGAAGGTGGTACTTCTCCTTACGCAGCACATGACCAAGATAAATCTTCCGAACCTTGATAGTTGACAACAGCTCCCTATAAACTCTAGCTTGCCTCAGTACTTCGGTATTGGTAACTATGTCTGTCCAGGGAATTCTGAGCATTCGGCGATAGAGCCACATTTTAAATACTTCCAGTCTGTTCATTGAGTTGACTTTTAAGATCCATGTTTCACATCCATATAACAAAACAGACCACACATAGCATTTGATCATTCTCTGGCAGAGTTTCAAATTTATGTTATCATTGCAGAAGAGTGATTTCATTTTATTAAATGCAGCTCTTGGTGCCTCAATTCTGCATTTTATCTCTACATCTGGGTCAAGAGATTGCGTTAGCATGGTGCCGATGTATTAAAATTATATCTTCTTATATATTTTGTAAAGCGATTAATGACAAAACTCTAATGAAGTCAAGCACATCGATGCCACCTTAAAATTTAGAATGCAACTTTTCAATATTGTGCTGATTCAATATTGTTTTGCATTGCATATCAAGAAGATATGCAATTCTGGAACTCAAAATCCTGGAAATATTTAAGTTTTTTTTACCAAAACTAAAGAAGAACTAAGTGTTCCATTATAAGAAACTCAGTTATCTAAGAAAACCGTCTTCGTCAGCTTGTCTCCATCCCCTGCTGCACATAAGCCTCTCCACCCCCAAGCAATCTCTCTCGGTCTCTCGCCAGTGTTCTCCATGTCCTTCCCGCCGTCCGCACAATACCATCGCTCCACCTGGCTGTCTCCCGACTTCTCTCACTTCTCCGGCCCAACCTTGGCCTCCATTCAGTAACCCTCTGGCTCCATTTTCCATCATCCCATTGACACACATAACCAGTCTACTGCCACTGCCACTGCTATAAGGAAACCGCATGTTCTTATAAACCGCCATGTTCATAAATCGAGGAAAATACCGTTAACTATAACCGTAAAAAGCTATTGCATAAACATTATTTTACATAATAACAGAAGCATAGAACAGGCAAAAGAAGGATGAAAGTAGAATAAATGGAGTAGAAATGAGATCTCTTAGACGAATGTGTGGATACTCTGTGTATGATAGAGTATCGAATGAAAATATAAGAAGAGAATGCGGTGCGAATGATGGTGTCATGAACAAAATAATGAAAGGATCATTAAGATGGTTTGGACATATGGAAAGAATGAATGAAGGAAGAATGGTAAAAAGATTATATGTTAATGATGTAAATGGAACCAGAAATAAAGGAAGACCGAGGAAAACGTGGCACGATCAAATAATTCAAATATTGAATGTCGGCCATGTGAGGAGTCGACGCGCGTGCATGACAAGATGTATGAATGTTGAGGAAACGACAGAAATATGTCAGGAAAGAAAAGTGTGGCAGTCCATTCTTTCTGCCTTTCCCTTCAGGGAGACGGCGAGATGGTTAGTTAGTTAGTTATTTAATATCCCAAAGTCTACATTAAATACACATAAAACTATAGTGTTTGTAGTTTTAAAGAATGATTTAATATAACAGTCAACAGTATACGAGTTAACGAGAGTTACGTGTTCTATTAATAACGCTTTATTATTCATAATGCAGAACGACACATTACCCCAGTAGTACATAACCCAGAACGTTAACCTGGCTTAAGCTATGAACTTTCACCTACCCTGATCAGCTCTGCCGTTAACGTTATTAACGTTTTAAACCACTTACGTATAAGTAACGAGGTAATGGGATGATTTACGTAAACGGATTATGATCAACTAGTTTAAAAAATGTACTTTGGTTTGGTATACTCGGATTATATGATTTTTCAAAATACGCAAAGTAGGCGATTTATAAAGCCTGAATTCAAATAAAAATATTTTAACGTTTTAAAGATAATCAATTAATTTTACTGATATCTCACTGTAAATATTGTGCACTGCCATTCTAGCTTTTTTGGATAGATTTTTGTTTGCGATGACAACTTTAAGTGCACCATTGATGGTAAAATGTATTGCCATAGGCATGATAAATAGATTAAAAGCTTATTTTGCCATGGAATAAAAAGTTTATTTACAAATTGCATTGGAGTTTTTTGTGTTTATAAACCGTTTTCAATTTGAGTGTTTTTTTTTATTTTTTATTATTCACGAATTGAAAACGTATAGCAATCAGTTGATTTGATTATGTCGTGTATTGTCCAATTTGTTTTCATTCAGAGCAACATTCAATTTGTAAAAGTGCTCAAATTCTTGTCCAATTTCGGAAGCGCATAAAACTAAGCTTAATCAGTCCGAATTAAAAATTCACCGAGTAGCCATAAAAAAGGGGGAAATGTATGTAGTCCCATGAATGGAAGTTTTTTACGGGCCTTTTAATTGAATCTGACCCAGTACCCCTGTAATCACACATTAAACTGTAATAAAACCTTTTCAATTGATCCCCGGGCAGTTTTTTTTCCAATCTAATTGTACCCCAATTTTCAAAATAGGATCAGTCACTCGGCAACCTGTTCGTTAATACTATAAATCTGGAGTTATGTTTACTTTGATCGGTGTAAGACCAATAAACCGGATTCAACGAAATACGTAACAATTTTTTGAAAATAATTTCTATTCTTTGAGTATAATTTTCTCGTCATTTCTCAAAGGTTTTATAACATATGCAATACTTTTGGGAATAATATTCAACTTTTATAAAATTATATCGTTTTCTCGATTATGAAAGTGTAAAATCTTCGAAACATGTAGAGAAAAATAAACTCAGGGGAGCGGAAAATTATGATTTATGTTTTTCAAAACTTTAATTCCAACTAACTAACTAACTAACCATCACACCATTTCCCCGGAGGGGTAGGCAGAGAGGATGGATCGCCACAATGCTCTGTCCTAGCATACCTTTCGAACTTCTCTACATTCATGCATCGTCCATGCACGCACGCCGATTATTCCGAATCCGAATGTGACCGCCTTTCAGTAATTGATTAATTTGTTCATGCCAAGTTTTTCTCGGTCGTCTTCGGCTTCTTTTTCTACTCACGCTGCTTAAGTACAAGTTTTTAACCATTCTACTCTAAATCCATTCGTTCCATATGTCCAAATCATCTCAAGTATCCTTTTTTAATTTTATCCATGATGAAGTCATCTTCATTACATTTCTTTCTTATTTCATCGTTCGTTATTCTATCATAAAATGTTTTCCGCACATTCTTCTTAGTGATCTCATTTATACGGCGTTTATCCTGATTTCATCCTTATTTTGCCAGCTCCAAGTTTCACTTTCATACATGAGGGTTGGCACTAGAACTCCATTGTGTACTGCCATCTTTGCTTCTATGGATATATTTCTATTACTGCTTCTACTACTACTCGTATATAAGTTTATACCGTTCTCCCGATTATGAAAGTATTGTATAAAAACTTCGAAACATGTACAACTTTCCTAGCTTTCAATTTTAATTATACCATCAAGTTGCGATAAGTCACTTACCAATGTTAGCATAAGATTTCTAATAAATACTAACAAACCGCTATGTTACCAACAATTCCACTAACATGCTATTTTATGTAGTTATCACGATACAGGCCATGCCTAATGTGACAACTACATCAATAAACTTTTTTTATCAAATGTATTTCATGTAAAAGTAAAATAAATAAATAAAAAATGTGTACTTAAATAAACTCAAAAGCCGAAATTGGAAAAATGATATGCATACATTGATATTTTAGAAAAAATCAGTCGTTTACTCACAAAATAATATTTTTATTGATGAATCAAATTGGAAAATTCAAATGTACCCAATTTTTTTAGACAAATTTGTAATTAATATTCGATTGATTTTAACCATTATATACGAAAATTTTGTAAGTACAATTTCAATTATGAAATTGTGCTCCATATAAAAGTTATTAAGATAATATCTACGTCAATTAAGATAATATCTTGACGTGGAAATCGTGGGAGAAATAAAGAAGTATAGGTCGACCCAAAAAAAAAGATGGGCTGACGACCTAATTCCAGTCGGGGAAAGAAGAGGGATGAGAGTCGCACAGGATAGAGAAATGGAGAACGTTTGAAGAAGCCTCCATCCAGCAGTGGAGAGACGATTAAAGAAGAAGATAAATAAAACGAGTATCTAAACAATTATTGTAAAATTTTATTTTTATATAATTACTGAAAACAAAAAAAAATTATTAAGAATTTTTCTATGTTTATTTTTAGGGTAAAATCTACTTATTAATTAATTAAATCTACTTGTTAATAAGTAGATTTTACACTAAAAATAAACATAGAAAAATTCTTAATAAAAAAAATTATTTTCATTATTTACAATGAACTTCGACCAAGAAATTTCAATCAACAACATAAATAATTATTTTTATATTATATATTGTTATTTTTAGTATTGAAAGTTCCATAAAAGCTAGGGATGAAATCTAAACGAATTAGAAGAAATTGCGGTCAAAATGACCTAGCCGTCTTTCTAGTGTTAAACGCCCCAAGAGTCTTTAACTAATTGACATGCGGTTACGGAATACGAACTCCGGGGAGTTAACCTCTGTCATTGTCAAGTCCAAAATCAATCAGGCGCAAGTAACGGAACTAGACCGGGAAGACAAGGGGATAGTAAGGGAAAAATGTCTCAAATCTGAGTTTCTTGTAATAAAATAACTAATTTACCATTAGGTCGTCTCACCAAAGGGGTAGACAGAAAAAAATTAACGCCACACTGTTCTCTCGCTTTCTTAACATTCATTCATCTTGTCATGCATGCACGTCGATTTATCCTACTCCTTAAGTGATCGACATTATATATTTGATTGATTTGTTCGTGCCACATTTTTCTAGATCTTTCTTTCTTCACTTATTATTTCCTTAAAGTCAAACTATCTAAATGACACTTTCATTATTTTGTTCGTTACACTTTTATTCGCACTGCATTAACTTCTTATATTTGCATTCGACATTTATATTGTATTATTGCTGTCAAAACTGGTTATTAAAGTAAGTTTATACTTAAACTAACTTATCAAGTAAAAATAAACGTTATTGTCGTAAACAGATTATTTTACTAGAAAATTTTCATTATGCTCGTCGTCGAAAGAATATTTATATAAATAAAATGTAATGTTAATTGACACAAAAACCACAACAAAACAGAGAAAATGAAGCGCCACACTACTCTATCCTGACAGACCTCTCTAGCCTCCTCCACATTCATACAGCGAGTCATACACGTACGTCGATTCTTCCGACTTCTAGCTTAGCTGACCCATAGAACTTGGTCATGTTATATTTTTTTCGATATTCTTCAACTCCGTTCTCCATTTGCATCCTTTCATAATAGTGTTCAGAACACTTTCTTCTGCTCTAAATTCCTTCCTAATACAGCATTTGTAACTCTTTCGTACATCGTTTTACCACACACGTACGTTTAAGGGATATCATCTCTACCGCATTTATCCTGCTCTCATCCTTCTACTGCCAATTCCATGGTTCGCTTCTATGGGTTATGTGTGGAAGCGCTATATTAATTTATTAATATTCATATCAGAAAATAATATTTTTGTATAATAACATATGTAACATTACAATTTGATACATTTTTTCTAACATTTATTATTTTATTCAAACATTAAGCAGCTTTTATTATTAAGGTGTCTCTTGATAAAATCTTATTTATATATTTCACATTTACGTAAAATAATTTAATCTTGGTGAAATTTGAGATTACAATTCAATTTCGAATAATATAGATTTTTTTAAATAAAAATTTTTCGTCTACTGACACAATTGATTGTTGCCTCGAGACAGTATTAAATTATTTCATGAAATTTCTAATACTTGGTTACAAATTTTACAAGTTTAGGATTACGAAATCTATTTGAATCTGATTTTACATATTTATTTATAATATCAACGCAAATCAATCAATTATTATTAACAAGGCAAGATATGTCATTTTGAATAAAGATTTTTTCCAAATTACAATTTTATATTATCACTATTGTAACGGAAAATAAGCAGCGCTATTTTTCATTTCCAAAGTGCTTAACAATAGTTTTCAAATGCATTATTTTAAAACACGTATACGAGTACAATGTATTTATAAGGATTAAATGTATCTCAATAGAGACGAAGATGTAAATTATTTGGAAACAGAATATGGTAGTCGAGGCGTTTACAGGACTTATGACCTGTCATTGGTTGGGTTAAGCGATCACTTTATGTTTAACAACATTCACCATTCCGCCCTTCTTACGACACCAAGTCTGACAAAATTTTGGAACTTGTATAAATATATGTTAATATGTTTTAATAACTTCCCTGGTGGTAGGTCTATCTACACTAGCGCCATATATTAAGATAATTTGTAAACAAATAGAGTCATCTATGTAAATGTACTTTGAAATATTTTTTATCATTAAAATTGCGTTTTATTTTTTTAAAGATATACACATTCACGATTCATCTGAATCATGGTCTCACACTGACTTGGAAAGTTTGAGAAAATCGGGTATGTTTTATTTTTGTTATTACTGCACGATTGCAGATTCTCAACAATAAAACTGATTGAATTTTTGTTCAAATACTTCTTCTTTTTCTTCCTCTTAGGTCGTATGACCTGTTTGGGACGGTGAGCTATCCTGGGATCATGGTATCCAGCTAACTATATCTTCATCTTTTGGCGGCCTTCCTGGTAATCTCTTGCTGCTTGGGTTTTCATCTGAAACAATTTTTTTAATTCGTGTATTCTCCATGCGGTCCACGCGGTCTCTCCAAAAGTGCCTTCTGCTTCTTTTCCATCTTTCTATGTCCTCAACGCCACAGACAGACCTAATCGTTTCGATCATTATTTTTATTATTATTGTCGTTAATGTTATTATAATTATTATTTTGTTGAATCGCTATTTACATCATTACAGCGTGATCCAAATCGTTGTATAGAGTAAAGCTATCATATTGATTCTCATGGCATGCGATAGTTAGCTAATCTATGAACATTTTATTGACACGTGAATTCTACACCAGACTTAAGACAATTCTAGAATCACACTGCCATCGCTAGGAATTGAACTCGGGACCTTCGGTTTGACAGTCATAAAACTTATCGCCACTTATTATGTAAACAAATATATCACATATATTCAAAAAGCTATGTATTTTTATAGTGAATTTCTAATAAGAGCAAAATTCGGGATGTTTTGAACGTATAATAAAGTAGTATATCAAATTGAGTCGAGCTTGTATAAACATATTTCAGTTCAGTACATTATATATGTTTTTACTTACATTTCTTTTTAAATGTGAAATCACAATAGTTCACTGGACTTAATCTCAAAGCATCTTAATAAAATGTATACATATATACATCTGACCTCGTTATTTCATTTCATTTCAATTCATATTGTTAAGATTATCTTCACGGAGATCTGGGCCTCACTACGTATCGCTATAGAAAATCGCCTTGTTCGGCTGTAATATTAAGGACATAAATTTGGCCACAATCGTACATAATACATCAGGGTTGTAGAGACCAAATGAATTGAGCCGTCCTGCCATTTGACGTATTCGGTGACCTTAAGGATCTAGATTGGTCACGTGGACATTTCACACATTTCGACCCGAATATAAAAATAGATTTTCTGTTAAAATTTAAAACATTGTTATAATATAATATCACAATTTCTTTTTATTCACTGAGAGTGTCGTGACAGCTGTTTCGCCAATCAATATTGGCATCATGAGGTATTATAATAAAACCCAAAGACGAACTGCAAAGACTTTTAAATAGATTTCAGACATCGGCCGCCAACTTCAATATGATGATCTCAGTCGAGAAAACAAAACGACATTATCAAAATAACCCTTAGGGTGCAAATTATTTTTAAATGACAGAATGCTGGAACAGGTTGCAAAGTTTAGATATCTGGGAGTGGATCTGCTCAGTCAAGATGATCTTGTCATTGAAATAATAGGACAAGTCAACAAGGCTTCGGCGGTATCAGGTTGGCTCAAGGATATCATATGGTAAGGTCAGAATATTCAAAACCTGCGTAAGGCCTATACTGATATATGTGTCAATGCTCTGGCTCAGACCCGCTCTGGTATCAATGCTATAGCATTGATACCAGAGCGGGTACCACAAGAACGAAGGCTAAAGTGCGGGTGGCAGAGATTTGGACGCTGAGGATGATAGCAGGAAAGTCTCTTCGAGATAGGGTGAAGAACACGGCTATCCGCAAAATCTGTAAGGTGGAAGATGTCGTGAGATGGGGCAGACAACACAGAATATACTGAAATGCGCACGCGCAGAAGATGGATCCCACCAGAATCATTCAAGTAATGTTTGTATCATTTTTCAATGTTGAATGTATAAAACCTTTGATACAAAAATCTTAATTTGCGTTTACTTACTTTGTAAATTCCATGCTTAATTTTAAATATGTGATACTAATTAAAATAAAATAAATAGTGACGGCCTATTATTAAATTTTATTTAAAAAATAAAATGTATAATTTATTCAAATTTGATCGATTTAAGATGTTAATA
The DNA here is from genome assembly GCA_022606425.2 of Lepidostoma basale. NCBI lineage: Eukaryota > Metazoa > Arthropoda > Insecta > Trichoptera > Lepidostomatidae > Lepidostoma > Lepidostoma basale. The sequence continues at coordinate 47,973 of JAHDVF020000635.1, read as the reverse complement.
CTGTAGAAAAACTAACTAACTAACTAACCATCACGCCATTTCCCCCGAGGAGTAGGCAGAAAGAATAGATCACCATAATACTCTGTCCTGGCACACTTCTCAGGTTTCCTCCACATCATACATCGTACCATGCACGCACGTCGATTATTCCAACTTCGAATGTGACCGCCTTTTAGTAATTGATTAATTTGGTCATGCCATGTTTTCCTCGGTCGTCCTCGGCTTATTTTTCCACTCACGCTTCTTGTGTACAACTTTTTTACCATTCTACTATCATCTATTCGTTTCATATGTCCAAACCATCTCAGGGATCCTTTTTTAATTTTATCCATGATGCAGTCATCTGCCTTACATTTCTTTATTATTTCATCGTTCGGTATTCTATCATACAACGTTTTCCCGCACATTCTTCCAAGTGATCTCATTTCTACGGCGTTTATCCTGCTTTCATCATTATTTTGCCAGCTTCAAGCTTCACTTCAGTTCACAATACTGTAGAATTCCATAATATATTTTTTACTGAATTAAAAGATAATTGAATGGTTGCAGTAAAATAGGCACTAAGTACCAAAAAAAATACAAAAAAAACTAAGTATGCAGTTTCGTTTTATACGTCATACAGAACATAACTGCATACTTAGTTTTTTTTATAATTTTTTTGGTACTTAGTGCCTATTTTACTGCAACCATTTAATTTTTTCGGCTTTTCAATTATTGTTGGGAGAACGATATAAATGCACATATCGTTTTCCCGATAACACCTTATAAAACATTAAAAACATATCAAAACACATCTACTAAAAAGTAAAAAATTACTTGGATATGTAAAAAATATTCAATAATTTATTATATGGACTAAACCGGGCGCCAAGGGGTCAAGTTGTACATACGGTAGAAAAGATCCCCCAAAAATAATGCGGAGTTTCCTAGGAAGCGCTCCATTGTCGTTTATTACAGCGGATTGTAGTATATTTGTATGGAGACATCTTTTTCTATATGGTCGCAGTCACGTGGACGGCAGTACTTTACTTTTTGTTGAATAGGCTATAATTTAGCCGCGGGACACAAGTGTCGTAATAACACACTGTATTTCTATAGCGAGCGTACTAACTTTTACGATTATTCACATAAATTCAATACTTCGGCATAATAAGCAAATTGAATGTAATATTTAAATATATCTTACTAACCAACACCACGTCTCCCCGAAGGGGTAGGCAAAAATAATGGACTGCCACACTTTTCTTTCCGGAAATATTTCTCTCGCTTCCTCAACATTCATACATCGTGTCATGCACGCGCGTCTTTTTCTCTGACTCCTCATATAGCCGACATTCCATATTTGATTTATTTGATCGTGCCACATTTTCCTCGGTCCGAACTCAACTACTTGCTTCAAATTTTCACCATTCACGCTAATGTTGCAGGCTGTCATGGTTTCTTCCTTTTCAAAATCATTGCCTTGGACTTATTAACATTCATCATCAGATCATTTCGCATGCATACCTCATACATACAATTCACCAGGACTTGTAGTTCATGCTCGTTGTCTGCAAGTAGGACAGCGTCATCCGCATACAAGAGACAGCTTACTGATACTCCGCTCATTTTGGCACCTACATCCAACCCTTTCAGCTCTTTCATACATTTGTCCAAATACAGATTAAATAACCACGGGTCATTACGCAACCCTGTTTGACACCTTTATTGATATTAAACCAGGCTGTACGATCTCCATTTACTCTGACACTAGCAGTGTTTTCCGTGTATAGCGACTTAATTGCCGTGATCAGTTTTGTACTTATTCCATATTCAGACAATATTTTCCACAACTTTTCTCTATTAACGTATATATTTAAATATAGATAGTAGAAATCAAATCCCTTAGACGAATGTTGAAATGCATTAAGATCCGTAAGATTTTCTTTCTGAATTATATCAAGACTTGTTAAATCTGGTTTCTTCCAACTGAGAGAACTAAAACAAAAAAGAACATTGTCCATTGTTTTGGCCGAAACACTATGATACCTTAACATTTTAAACTGTTAAATTAAATAACTTTATTTTTGTATCACGATTGTATTTTATTTTACGCGACAGCTGTTTTATCAACCTATATTGACATCATCAGGTGTTACAATAATATTAGGTCCTTATTTATGAAATTGGCGTTTTGTATGGGAGGAACATATAGTTGATTTTTTTTAAATATAATATATTTATTTAATCAAAGTATGTACCATTGCTATCTATGCACTTTTGCCATCTCATAGGTAGTTCATCGATCTCTTTACTAAAAAAAACATTCGGACGGGAATCAATAAAATCTTTAATGTCGGTTTGGACTGCCCCATCGGAGTTGAATTTTTTCCCTTGCAAGAAGTTATCCAAATTTCGAAAAAAATAGTAATCTGTTGGGGCAAGGTCCGGAGAGTACGGTGGATGTCTTATACATTCCAATTGAAGCTCTTCTAATTTGGTAGCCGTCTGTTGTGCAGTGTGTGGTCTAGCGTTATCATGAAGCAGCAGTGGCCTAGAGCGATTAACCAGCCTCGGTTGTTTAGCAGCTAGCTTTTCCATCATGGTTTGCAGTTGCTGACAAAAGACATCTGCCGTAATCGTCTGGCCAGATTTAAGAAAGCTGTAGTGAATGACACCAGCACTAGTCCACCAAACGCTCACAAGTAACTTTTTTGGAGTCAATTTTCGCTTGGGGCATGGTTTGGCTGATTTGGCAGGGTTCATCCATTGCGATGAGCACTTCCGATTATCATACAAAATCCACTTTTCATCACAAGTAATGATTCGATTCAAAATCCCTTCATTATTGTGCCGGTTGAGTAATGCAACGCAACAGTCAACAAGCGTTTGTTGATTTGCTTCACTCAATTCGTGAGGTACCCACCTTTCAAGCTTCTTCACCTTCCCAATTTGCTTCAAGTGGATTAAAACAGTTTTATCACTAACACCGCAGCCTGCAGCTAACTCGGACGTGGTTTGCGATGGATCCGCTTCCACAATAGCCTTCAATTCTTCATTATCAACTTTGGTCTCCGGCCGTCCACGGGGCTTGTTCTGCAGGTCGAAATTTCCAGAACGAAAACGTTGGAACCAAAAACGCACTGTGTTTTCTTTTGCGGCACCGTCGCCATACACATCATTAATCCTTCGAGCCGTTTCTGCAGCACTGGTGCCACGGTGGAACTCGTACTCGTAAATAACGCGATATTTCAAGTTTTCCATTTTGTAAACTGAGTGACGCAAAGAAAAAAAACAATTGAGGAAAAAACAAATAAATCATAATTTTCAAAACACAAATACTTGAGTAAATAGCTGTATAAATTTGAATTTGAAATTCTTAACCAAAGAGAAGATATTTGAGATCAAAGTTGCCAGTACGGCAAAACGCCAATTTCATATGTAAGGACCTAATATATCAAATGTCAAATTTTCTATATATTAAAGATTCGAAAAATAACGAAAATTTGACATTTGATATATTATTGTAACACCTGATGATGTCAACATAGGTTGATGAAACAGCTGTCGCGTAAAATAAAATACAATTTTGATACAAAAACAAAGTAATTTAAATTAACAGTTTAAAAAAAAGATACGTTAACCTATTGATGAAGCTAGGACCCTCGTAAATTATGTGTAGTGTTACGTTACCATTATTGTAACGGAATGTAAGCTAGATTGCCAAATAATCAATTAAGCAGAATACAAAACGTATTCAATGCTGCTGCACGATTGGTTATGGGGCAACAAAAACACTGTCATATTACGCCGCTCTTGAAAGAACTTTACTGGCTCAAAATCCAAATTTTGATTGGCATTAAGGCCCGACACCAGAGATTACCAGCGAATATTTCGAACCTCTGCATGACACCTATGATAACGGATAGGCAACGTTCACACCGATCAGTAGAAACATATGCGAACAACCTTAAGATTTCAGTCAGAGCCAATAAAGCAAGTTCTACGATCGTGCTTTCAGCGTTGCGGGTCCGTTGGCATAGATAGCCTCCATGTTAGTTTTAAGCTTGAGGATATTAATAATAATAAAAATAATAAGGCTAATTTGTATAGCGGCGTTTTCGTGAATAACTCACCTCAAGGGCGCTTTGACAATGTATTTAGTCATGAGAGCTGCATTTTTTTTTCACATTAACTATAATTGCTTTTATTTTTGGTATTATATGTAGGTAGATAGATAAAGAAGATTTAAATTACTCTTGATTCTTACATGAAACTGTGAACTTGAGCGCTTAAAGAAATAAACAAAATCAGTCAGTAGAGTAATTGAGTCTATAGGGTATACGTATACGTATATTTGACATTTTATGTCCATATTGTTATTGAACTGATATGTGCCCAAATTGGTTACCCAAATATTTTTTGTAGTGTTATCTTATTTAGATATTTAAAAAAATTAAATGCTTAGTTATTACATTACAAAAAAATGTTTAAAAACATTTTCTTTTTATTCTTACCAAAATGATTTGATTTAACGACATGATTTTAAAAATATCAATGAAATATTTATAGTAAAATGTGTGTTTTGAGAAAAATCCAGGAATTACACCGTTTTCACCGTTTCAGAGACTTTCGTTTCAGACGTTTCATACTTTCATTGAGAAATAACAATATTTAAATATTACATTTTTTTAATATAAGAAAATTGATAACACTTAAAAATTGCTGAACTTTTAAGTCGTTTTTAAATTAGACAGCTATTGTTACAGGTTAAATTCAAATACAAAAATACTGAATTTAGTTAAGAAAATTTATCTTGAATAAAATTCTTTCTTCTATTTGAGAAGCGATTTCTTTGTAAATAAATCCCGAATTCTATGTAAATAATAAAGTTAATAATTAGTGTAAAAAGGCGATTATATGAAAAACCAAAGTTTTCAACAAAAACTTCATAATTCCCTCCAAGAAATGGCAAAATTGGTTTATTTCAAGTTTAATTCTATACCCAGATACAAAACTTTGTTTGAAAATAAATCATACAATTTGAAAGTTTCTCGCTGGATCGTTCACTTATCAAATAATTCTCTTTGGAAAGAGTCTTGGGTGTTTCGGTAAGGTCTGAAGTATTGATGGCGTTTTCACTTGTGTTTTTATTTTAAGCAAACACGGCCTATAAAACTATACTATTTTGGAGTCTTTTTACGAGATTCCATGTTTAGATTTGTAATATTGAAAATATACCAATTTAGTTTTAATGACCTTATTCATCGGCTGCCCTCGTGTTTAGGGAAGACTAAATGATGAGACTAGATGATGAAGACCTAATTCTATTTTATGGGAATGACATGTTATGCCTTGTTAAGATATTCTTAATATTCAACTGTAAATGAATAAACTTTGTTTTTTGTTTCACAATTGTATTTGATTTTACGTGACAGCTGTTTTCATCAACCAATGTTGACATCATCAGGTATTACAATAATATATCAAATGTCAAATTTTCGTGATTTTTTTAATCTTCGTGTACTTTTGATGTTCTTGCTGAAATTGAGTTAGGTACCTGAATATTTTAATTAAAAGAACGGTAAGTTACTATTTATAAATGAAAATATAAAACGTGGAAAATAGAACAATAATAAAATAGTAATTAGAAGGAACAATTACACATAGTGTAGAGTAAAAAACGATGAAACATAATAAATTCCTTTTATTGTAAAAACGATTAACAATAAAAGGAAGTACATAGATTACATTCATAGGAAAGGTGCCAAAAGTTGAAGGTAGTACTATTATTTTTTAGCTAGAGTGTACAGGGGAAAAGTTGTTTATGTACTATATACATACTAATGGGAAATAAAAAGGAATTTTGTTATTTATAACATTTAGTTTACATTTTTTGGCCTAAAATGAATTATTTTATGGATATGAAGTTTTAAACATTGTACTAGATACATTAAATAATGTTTTTTAAATATTTTCTAAGTAATTTCATTTTATATCATGTTAAAATGCATTAAAGAATTTATTGTTTCTTGAACCAAGATATAAAACTCCATATTATATAATTAATACGAATGAAAACGCCAGTTTTCTAGATGTTTTATTATATTTTGTGGGAATGACATATTTCGCCATTTTAAGGCATTATCAAAATATAATTAAACTTCTAGAAAACTGACATTTTCATTCTAGTTGCATTATATAAGTTAACCGTATTACTGCAAAATATTATCTTCGACTGTATATTTAATAAATATTTTAAGCTATCATCACAGTGAGTACAAAATTGTATTCAAATTATAAAACACACAATAAACTTCTGAAATTTAAAGACGTATTCCCAAACCTCACCCAAGAGCGATTCGTTAAGACCGGTTCACGAACAAGCTCGAAAATTCAATATTATCACCAGTCAGAACTTGATTACGCGAAAAATCCATTATGGCAAAGATTCAAATTAACCAAAATAAATTTAACAGAATTTATTCTCGCGAATCCATGTAAACTAGCGCCATTCAATCCTGGGAATTCGAATTTGAAAATCCGAATAATCGTCATAAGCAAATATTGAATTTTTCATCCTAATGTAAGCGTCGCGCCCGAAATTTCCCTAAATTATTTTTCTGGGGCTCTCAGCCGAGTCTCAATTTGTTTTCTTAGGGCGAAACGAGCTTTTGTACAGCTTTTGCGTAATGAAAATAGAAAAAAGCTAGTGGTAATTATTCTGAGTAAATCTCCCGCCTCTGAGACCCGATTGTGAGAACTTTATTTAGAATGAAATTTTAAATACACGTCATTCGCGCTCTACAATAACCTTACAGACGATCAAATTGCTGTTGAGGAATTTCGCTTAAAAATAAAGTTATTTTTAATATAATTACATTTAACCGGCCGTTTATATGAGCAAAATAAAACGAATTTTCTTATACAAAATTTTTTACTCATAAAAAAATAGTGCCGCATTTTATTTTCAAATAATAAAGCTGGAATAGAATAAAACAGTTTAGTATAAAAAAAATTTAAAGTTAAATACAATTATAAATATATTATACTTGTTACTGATAGCTAAGGTAATAATACTGTGGAATTCCATACTAATACACTTAGGAAATTGAAAATAACTTTGTTTATAATCCACAAAATATTAAAGAACACGACATATTTCGGTGGATACCTCCATCTTCATATATATTTACACCACTTATGGTTATTACGAAGCCCTGAGGAAGCTTGGGTACAAGCGAAACTAGTCAGCAATTAAAATAACCGCATAGTGGTGAAAAACAAAATTGTGTTTTTATTTTATTGTGTTTAAAATACATACAAATAATAATAAAAATTCATTTTAATATTAGTGATATTTTTGTGAAATAGTAAATAAAACTGTTTTCTTTCATGTGAAGATAAAATTGTTACAAAGAGTTTACTAGTTTTTTTTATAGCCAAACGATACTTAATAAAAGAAACACGCTGATCTACTAGAATCAATTGGGATTATTTTTTGTATACACGTATTCAAAATACTGAAGTACAAACGTATACGTTCATTCAAGGGAATGTTTATTCGTAAAACAGGAATTACAAAGCACAAAACAATTAGATTTAAACGCTTATTAAGCTTTTCTACAAGATCGCTTAGGTCGTTTGAGCCGAAGAGATTATAATATTATGTAATTATCTAATTAGGCGTTACAACAAGAGAAATTATTCACGTACCATGAAATGAGAAAATTGCTCTATTCGTGGTATTATATGCTGACTTAGTATATTAAAACTATTTTTAATTATTAACTCTCCCACATGAGCAATACATGTATGCTAATCTTAATATCAAATCGAATATACTTTTATTTCTATTTTTCTTTCTTGTACACTTTGTATTTACAACACTTTTATTAAAAATAAAATTATTATATGTAGACATGTTTCGAAAGAACAGTCCTTCTTCAGTAAAGATACATATTTATAAAAATATTATAAAATTGTTGTTGTTTACATGATCTGACAGATGTCAAAGTGTATAAAAAAGAAAAATATAAATAAACCTTCATAACAATACAAAATATGGCGTATATAGAAAAATATACTCTTATTTATAAAAAAATCTGGAAATTGAACTAAATTTTTACAACCCAAAATTTCTAAAACTATCACATTCCATAAGTGTGTCTTAGTGCGATGAATTGTTATATTAAAGATAATTTATTTAATTTATGTATTTTTATTACTTACATATTCCATATTCAATAACCAATTTTCTTATATTTTCTTTTAATAGATCTGACGATCTGTGGCACAGATCATGTCTCGTGGGATGATGAGGACTAGCTGTCCTTCCATCTCTCCAAGGCGTCTTCCAGGTGGGCGGCGTCCGTAAAGGGTTTTGTAAGTGGCTGTATATGAGAGTCTGTCACTATCCATTTTGACTACATGTTCTCTCCAGCATCTTCTTCTGGATCTACTCCACCGAACGATAACCTCAATTTCGCAGGTTTTTCTTATGTCTCCGTTACGGACACGACCTCGGAGAAATTTTGCAGTAATATATCTTAGGAACTTCATCTCAAATCTTAATCTTCAGACTAATTTTGATATAATTCTATCAAATATACCCTTATTTGAAATTTTCTGATGATTGACATAAATTTTTAAAACCAAAAATCTTAGGAAAAATATATTTATTCGCTGCGTCTTAGTATGAGGAGTCAATATATTAAATATTATTTCTTTAGCATTAAAATAACTCTATATTCAATAAGAAATTTTATACATCTTGTGAGAAATAACATTACTAAAAAAATTAAGGTACTAATGGTTTATTTTAGGTTAAATTATAAAATAGATGAAATAGTTTTTCAAGTATTATTATGGCGATTTTTTAATGAATTAAAACAGTAATTAATACGTATGAAAAAGTCTGTCTTCTAGGAGTTTTATTATATTTTTTAAATTAATATTTAATGAGGTGTTTTACATCATTGTTCAAGAAAAAATAAATAATTAAAAAAATACGTATAATTTTGAATTTATTTTTCTTAACAAGAGGCTTACACCTTCATCATTGGGAGAACTATGTATTTTTATTTGAGTTTACATCATTCTGCCGATGATAAAAAGAAACCTTCAAAACATGTCAAGAAAAATAAACTCTAGTAGAAAAAAACAGTATTTTCATTTATAAAAAAATCGTCATTGTGGAATTCCACAGTGTAAGAGCTATAAGCTTGTCTAAAATCAATTATTATTATTGTAGCTCTTTACATTTTTATTCAACAAAACCAGAATGGTTGAATACGTTTAGGGCATTGAAAAAAAAGTCTTATGAAAATAGGTTCACGCGCGATTAGTTCCAAGTATGGTTCTCGAAAGGTACTGCGACCGGCACAAAAGCCCAAATAAGGGACGGATATTGAATGAGGGATACTTGTGCAGCTTGTGAAGGTGTTCATTCACGTTCAAGATTAATATAGAAATTCGTTATACTGTTATAGAATTCCACGTACGTTTTCTCTACATATGGCACCCCAGTCATATGAAACCTTTTGTACCCACGATTTTACTGTGGCTTAATCTCTTGGCATTAGTCACATGCTGATTTAGACGAGAGTAGCGTAATTTTTAATTTATTAATCGCTTCAGAGAGGATGTCATAATTCATCTATTAATGTTGATGTTGAGGATGTTAAGAATGTGACAGTGGATCATCGGCCAATTTGGAATAGTGACTTAACAAGTAGAGATAAAAATTTCAGTTGCCTTCGTACTTTTATTCGTGCGTGGACAAAACTTTTTAGTGAAATGGATATGTAATTTATTTACTCCCCTATGTCTTCTCGTGCCGTGTTGTTGTTTCTATAAATTATTTGGCATTGTTTGTTAAAAATTCTCTTTGTTTTTGGTTGTGTTATTATTGCTATTATGATTACTTTGATAGTTATAAATAAATGATTATTATTATCTTTGTCTTTGGTTATGTCATTATCATGGTATTATTGCTATTATAATTATTGTGATAATTATGAATAGTATGTTCGCTATGATTGAAACAATAGTTTTGTGCATTTTAGTTTTGTTTTCTGTTTCTGCGTCCCTGAGTTGCTGCTCATGGATGTTGCCACTGGCTCCTGTTCATTGGTTTTGTTTGACCGGAAGTCTACACTGCCCCTTGGTGGGTGTGTTCTGATCTACTTTTCTGTTTATAATGTGTCTTTTATATATACTGTTTTTTTTTAAATTCATTTCTGCTCTTTCTAAAACCTGTCCTCCATCCATCCCATCCCAATTTATTCATTCTTACTTAACATCTTCCCGCCTCCCTCATACACTTTTACTACTGTTTTAAAATTTAGTTTGTTATATATTTGTCCTATTGTGTATTGTGATTTTACTAATTTAAGGTGTGCTTTATATAATATTTACTTCTGATTTTATTTCATAATAAAGAGATGTGAGGCCGCGCGGGAGATATATAAGGTTAAAAGAATAGATTAAATGTGGTCTGTCACCCTTTTGATTGATGACAAGAAAAAACTAAATTAAATTAACGTAAGTCCCGGATGGACAAGGAACAGGCCTAGATAGTGCAGCGAGACTGACGAAAGGGCGTCGCTGCGTCCTATAACAGTCTCGGGTGGTGGTGGGAACCTTATATAATTCATCTATTAAAACAAATTTGAAAATGGATCCATTTTATAAATCTTCTCGTGTTATTTATTATGAAGGATATAACTGTCATAATTTTATATAATTTTTTTTATGAAATGTCTGTTTCTAAAAGTATTATATCATTTTTGCTGCCAATGTGTTTTTGAAGTGAGGCTTTTGTCTCAAACGTTGGACTTTTTATGTGACTATTTTGTGAAACTATTCTTCTTCTTCACTTTTGGTAGACTCAGGAGTTAGTTATTTCAGGCGGGTCCTCTTGAGTCGCTGAACTCTAGCTTTCTCTCCGCCGTTTCGGGGGTCTTCCTGGTCGGCGTTGTCCGTTTGGCGTTCCATGGAGAGCTATATGTGGTATCCTATTTGAGATCATTTTTTCTACATGTTGATGCCAGTATCGACGTTTGACGTCCCCATCTGACCACATCTTCAACCTCGCAGATTTCTCGGATTGCTGTATTCCTAACTCGATCACCTTGAGTCTTGCCAGCTATAGCGCGGAGTGTTTTCATCTCGGTTGTCCTGAGCATGCTTATTGTCTTGACAGTATCAGCCCCCGATTCAATGCGGATTGTTTGCGCACAGGTTTTATAAATGCGTACCTTGCTGTCAGTCCTCATGTCTTTGTTTCTCCATATGACATCTTTCAGGCAGCCTGTAATCGCTGCAACCTTATCTACCTGTGACCTTACTTCTCTGAGGAGGTAATTAGAGCTGGTTACTTCGTTTCCGAGATAATATATTTGTTGAACGGTGTTTTTGTTATTGTGAAACTATTAAATTGTCAAAACAAATTGCCGAGAAACTATAAGTGACCCAAAGAGCCATGGAAAGAGCCATGCAAGGAATAAGCTTAAGACACAAAGTCAGAAACGATACGGTGAGAGAGAAAACAAAACTCACTGACATCAGCCACTGGGTAGCTACTCTAAAGCGGCAATGGGCAGGTCACATAGCCGAAGCTCGGACGCAAACGGATAAGAAGACTGCTGACTTGGAGACCGTAGATGGTAAAGATAAGTGCAGGCGACCGCAATTACGGAGGAAGGTTGACCAAAACATACATGTCGGAATAACCTGGATGCAGTCTACACAAGACAGAGTTGCGTGGAATCAAATGGAGGAGGCCTTTGTCCAGGAGTGGAAGGAAATAGGCTGACGAAGAATACATTACAATAATTAAAATTTGTAAAACAATGTGCCATCCCAAAAACTACCAAAAATGTTACAATTTGCTGCAAACCAATTCCTTAGTTTGAAATAAGCGAAGAAGAATAATTGATATCATATTTAATGTGTATAACATATTTTCTCTGACTAAGGCATTAACAAACGTCACCTTAGACAGGCGAAACACATCATTCACACAAAATATTATAAAACTTCTTTAAAACAGACGTTTTCATTCGTATTGACTTTTTAATATGAAGAATAATTAAAATAACCACGTTCCAAGAAACAAGGCATCCCGCATGCATGTCTGATGTAATGAATAAATAAATAAACGATCGCGTGTTACTGGTTGCCTTTCCCTGCAACCTTTCTTTCTTCACACTCCGTCTCGATTACCTCAATTCCTAAAGGTCACATAACTTGCTGGCACACATAACTCACGGAAAACGCATTTCTCCTAAATTTATTGAAAAACCTCGGCTGGGCGTATTATTTTCAATTTCTTTTTTACATATGAGGCCTGGTAAAGAGGCATACCTCCATTTTTCACCATTATGAGAATAAATGTTGATTTCAGACTTTCCTCGCTCCGTATAAGAATTTATTGGAGTATGATGTAAAATTACTAAAAGCAATATGATCTACGATCTTTAAGAAGTTTGTGTGGAATCTGTTTTCATTGTTGGGCCTTGTGCTCGAGGCGGCTCGTGAAAATCGTAAGTAAACCTCATATAAAATAACCCGAAAAAGCTTCAAAACAACAAAATAAGTATTTGTTGATGTGTATTGGATTAAGTTTATCATTTGAAGTAAGTAAATCGATTTAATTTTAGCAGGGAACTAGTGTAGGTAAAACTAAACTAACTAACTAACCATCACGCCGTCTCCCCGGAGGGGTAGGCAGAAAGAATGGAACGCCACACTGTTCTGTCCTGAAATACTTCTCTCGATTCCTCTACATTCATACGTGACCGACATTTAGACGACCTTCGTGGCAGAGTGGTAAGAGCTCTGGCTTCCATACCGGAGGTTCCGGGTTCGATTCCCGGCGATGGCAGTGTGATTGTCACACTGTCTTTGGTCTGGTGTAGAATTCATGTGACAATAAAATGGCGATAGATCGGCTAAAATGGCGATAGATCACATGTCACGAGAATCAATATAATAGCTAAAAAAAAATTGTATACAGTAATTGGGTTCAAAAAAACTGTTGTATGCATAAAAAAAAAAAAAAACATTGATTTGGTTTTGCACGTTTTCCTCGGCCTTCCTCTATTTATAGGTCCGTTCACGCTGTTTATATATATATATATATATATATATATATATATATATATATATATATATATATATATATATATATATATATATATATATATATATATATATATATATATATATATATATATATATATATATATATATATATATATATATATATATATATATATATATATATATATATATATATAGAACATAAATTAAATAGACAATATGTGCACCATTTAAAAAGAACAATTTGTGTTAAATTATTTTTATTTTGTTATTTTATTTTATATCATTGTATTTTATATCATTTGTTTTAGATTTATTTTGTGGGTGATGGACGATCGAAGTGTGCGCGGGAGATGCCTATTGGTGGCAATGAGGTTCGCAACCCATCACACCGCGTCTCCCGCGGAGCGGAAAGAAAAGGATGGAGTGCCGCATCAGTAAAAGTGTGACAGTCCATTCTTTTTGCCTACCCTTTCGGGAAGACGGCGTGATGGTTAGTTATTTATTTATTTATATATATATATATATATATATATATATATATATATATATATATATATATATATATATATATATATATATATATATATATATATATATATATATATATATATATATATATATATATATATATATATATATACCTATATACATATATATATATATATATATATATATATATATATATATATATATATATATATATATATATATATATATATATATATATTTATATATATATAGATAAATGTACCTACCTTCTTTAGCATTCTGTTTTCACCCATTATTTCCATGTATCCAAACCATCTTAATGACCCTTTCCTTATTTTGTTCATAACACTATTATATACAGATTTGCCACCACATTCGTCTTAGAGATCTCATTTCTACTGCATTTATTCTACTTCCATCCTTATTTTGCCAGTTCCATGCTTCACTTCCATACATGAGGGTCGGCACAAGAACACCATTATGCACTGCCATCTTAGCTTTTTTGGATAGGCTTTTAGGTAAAACTGAAAACAGAAAATAATGTTATTTAACTAAATTGGGTTTAAGCAGACATTATCAATATAGGATAACCTTGAAAAACTCATCACCATGGGCAAAGGACATAGACAAAGCACAAGGACGACCACCGAGCCGCTGGTCCGATCAAATCAGGGATCTGACTGGTCTCTCATTAGCTGCAGCCTGGAGACTGACGGGTGACAAGAGCGCATGGCATGCCATAGTCAATAGTTTATCGGATGGACACGTGCTGTATCATGAGAAATATGACTGAGAAGAAGGTAAATTTTAAAAAGGTTTTTTCCATTATTCAGTTACCTTTCGTAAACAAATGATTAAGGAATTCCAATGAGCTTATTTGTGAAATTCCTAAAAGTTAAAAATTATTTAAATGGAATCAACAACACACATTGATAGCGAATGTATACGAATTTTCAAATTCCATTAATAGCACTACTAAGATAATATATTTGTTGAACGGTGTTTTTGTTATTATTTCATTTTGGGATTATGTGTTGTATTAAACTTTGAGTTGTTTATTATTGCATCAAATTTCTCCAAATTAGAATAACAAGCATCACGAGGCGCTACTTAAGATATGGAAATTTTCCCTGCCCAATAACAATATCATAACTCCAAGTTTTTATTTTGGAAATCAATTTATTTGCGGCCTTGAAAAAACAAAACCTTACATTTCTTCTCGTGTTGTTATAACATGTAAATACTGTAATAAAAAACACTATCGTTAACAGAAAATCAAGAAATATTTTTTATTTATCGAATTAAAACAAAATAGCACTATTGAAAATGAAATAATTTTTTACAATTGGCTACGTTATAAATCGAAAAAATCAAGGTGTGTGCGTGACACAATACATTAATGTTGAAAAAATGATAGAAGTACGTAATTAAGGAACCGTGTATCGGTCCTTTATTTCTACCTAACCCTTCTATGGGGAGACGAAGTGATTTTTTTTAGTAAGTAAGTTGAGAAATTTTACTAACTAACTAACCATCACGCCGTTTTTTCAAAAGGGTAGGCAGAAAGCATGGACCGCCACACTTTAATCGATGCGGCACTCCATCCTTCTCTTTTCGCCCCCGCGAGAGACGCGGTGTGTGATGGGTTGCGAACCTCATCGCCACCAATGGACATCTCCCACACACACTTTGATCGTTCATCGTCTACATAATAAATCAAAAACAAATTATATAAAATACAATGTTAAATGTTTTAAAATACAAAAACAAATAAAAATAATTTTACACATAATGTTATTTTAGATGGTGCATATGTCGCGAGCCGGACGATCCGGACATTTGTATTTATTTAATTTTTATTCCACGTTATCCACTTGTTTTTTTATTAACTGTAATAAGGCATTTCAAACAATACAACACCAGAAAGAAACTTTAAATTATTATTGATTTATTTATTAAAATTTTCATTGTGACCAAAACAATTCACTTATTAATGAAATATCTAGTGATATTGATCAGATGTAGCAAGAATTGTTTTTCTCCATTACACACATGACTTAAGTATAACACGTTATGGGCTTCCATTTGCCAATGATTCCTAATCAGCTCTGGTTTTCTTGAGAACATTTGTGTTGCTGACCATATCGATCCAAGGAATGATTAGAGAGTCCAATATGATTGATTAATGACTAAGGGAAAAAGAATTTGAAGACTACTTTATGTAATATGTATGTTTGTAATAAATTAACCGAGCTCTAAAACAATCAAAGAAAATATAATACATAAAAAATTTCAACAAATTATAAACATAGAATTTACCTGAAAACTGGCATCAACAAACCCCATTTCCTTAAAAGTAAAAGTATTCAAAACTCTTTCAGTCAAAACAAGCCACTGCCGCCTCGACTTCTTGAACATTCTTTTGTACGAGTCAAGGGAGTATCGTGAAGCATAATTAAATCAAAGTGAATTATATAAGTTAAATAATATTTTAATTTCAACATCACATTTTTCCATTGTTTGGGCAGTGGTGTATAACTCTATGTAAAATCAATGAGTGCATTATGTTTTTTTAAACTAACGACATTCCGAACCCGTAAGAGTTTATGTCGTGTCTCAAAACGCACCTTTCCATGTTTTCCTATAAAGATATACACTTAACACATATAACACATTTATTATTATTATAATTATTTTGTTGAATCGCTCTTTACATCATGACAGCATGAGCCAAATCGATGTAGAGGGCATTATCGCTATCATAGTGATTCTCGTGACATGTGATAGGTAACTAATCTATCGCCATTTTATTGTCGCGTGAATTCTACACCAGACCAAAGACAGTGTGACAATTACACTGAATACAATTACAAAGATAGAAAAAACGATGGCCAATACATGCTGCCACGTGCTTTTTGTAGAAAATAAATTATCTAATTCAAGTTGAAAGTTCTCTTCGCGACGCCTATGTAAGTCCTGAATTTTCTTGCTATTTTTTGCAGTTCTCGTCAGACCTGATAACGATCCACTAACTTCTTAATATAATCACAAACAGCTCTGGTAGGTATTCTAGCCTTTTTTCAAAATATATTGCACTCCAGAATGACAAGATTTGCGCTTTCATTAACAGTCAAATTAACTTCACGTATGTTGAAAAATAGAACTGCGAGAACTTGACGATTAGATAGTTGTTTACACCTGTTATTTGGTGATTTACTTCACCAACCAAGAAAATCCTTTTTAATTGCTTCTTAGTTCCACTGAAATCTTCGAAATATAAAACAATCCGTGGTTATTACCCGACAAGCCGAAACTTAATGATAATAACAACGACAACGCGCCGCTCTCGTGACGCAATTTGTATGGGACATCTTTGCGCGCAAGTCGGCACGGGTTACACTGTTCCGAATAAGGAAAAAAATTGGTTTAGGATGTTTTAGGCCCAAATGAACAAAACAATAGCCTATGCATTGTAAAATTAAAACTTTGAAAAATAAGGGACACCCTAATATATATACATATAAACACAAATACGCTTACCTAAATTTACATACTTACATAATTATAACGACAATAATTACAGAAATCTAAGTTTAAAGCAAAGCTTCATTTTGATATATTCACCATAACTTTGTGTTGTGAATTCATTAAGCAATGTTTATTTCTTTGTAAACACAACTTTATTTAAAAAAATAATTTAATAAACACAAACATGTTTCAAACAGAAGCCTCTCATCAGTATAGTTGATAATAGTATATACAACAGAATATTCATGTACATTATTCATGAATGTGGTCAGTGTTGACAGATATTTAAAAAAATGTTTTTTTATATCTGTCTTTTTTATAATAAACCAAGCATGTATCGGTGCACAACTTGCTCGAATTTAAGATTGAACACATGACACGTGGATTTATAATTTTGAGTATTACTCTATCTGTGTTTATTGGAGTCTACTTCTAAGTGTATGTTCATTTTTTTTACATAAATTTTAAAAAAAAGTTCGCTGTAAATATATTTGAAAATAGCTGGTTTATATCTGTTGAATTCGCTATGTTTCGTCTATAAGTGTGTGTCAATCTTAAATAAATATATAAATATAGGATAAACCACGTCTCTGGTAATATAAGACACTCCCCGTTCTAAGCTTTACGGGGGAGCGTTCCCCGGATTGAACTGTGAAAGTAATTAGGTGCCAGAGGCAATATAACGATTACCAGAAGACTTCACATTCCGCCAAGGTTACGAGCTACTTCCGCTATGGAGATTAAAGCGTTTGCGGCTAACGGTTTCACCTACTCTACTCGTTTATATACATGTAACAATATACTTATATTACGTACATGTAACATACTCGTATATATATACAACGGTTTTTCCAATTTATATAAAACTTAAGGAATAACTGTATGAAACAGCATTGGACAACATTCAGAATTTAAATGAAATCCTTACTCTTTCAAAAGCAATTAGACATATCTCTTTTAAAATCCAATAAAAAGATTTCATGTAAAGGTTGCCTCCAATTTAAAAGATTTTACTATTAAAAAAAGGTGTACATAATTAAACTTTGACACAAAGACATAACTTGGTGGTTTGACATTTTGAAAAATAAAATTAAGCACATTAACTTAAATAATAATTAAATCAAACGACGTTTTTGAACTACTTCCACTTTTGTTTTTATTTCGACACCGACCGGTTTCGCCAGGCTCGCTGGCATCGACAGACTGGTCTGACAGACAGATCGATTCCAGCGAGCCTGGCGAAACCGGTCGCTGTCGAAATAAAGACAAAAGTGGAAGTAGTTTAAAATCATAGTTTTTTTTAATTATTATTTAAAATTAACTACCATCAAGAGATTTCAGTTAAATCATTTGATTATCTTAAAAACACATTTACCTTCTTAGTATAAACCTCTTTACTGAGTTAATAGCTCCAACCGGTTTCACTCTATAGCGAGCTTTTTCGGGGCTATACACAAACAGTTTGAAAATTTTCAAAGATTCTGAATGAAGTCCTTATCATTTGTTAGGAAATACTGAATTAAATTTTCAAAATTCTTAGAATAAAATAAAGTTTCACTGTAAAGCAGTAGTTACGAGTGCGTTAATTGAAATATCAGCATTATACGTGCTTCGGGCGAACTCTAATTAACACAAAATACATTAAGGGGACCGTTTCGGTCGGAATTCGGCTTGTCTTGTTCAACATTAAACCTACAAAGAGGCGCAAGTATTTCCAAAACGTTAACACTTCTGTATTTATTCTAATATCACGGCTTAATAAATACGAAGTTAAGTAAACGGCACAAATTTCGGCATCTAGGACTAAGGAAAGTAAAGTGTAAAAATTTGGTGGAAAAATTCGTATATCTGAGTGAGGACTTATACGAGCAAAAGGATCAACCATGTGAAGTGGTGGGTCAAGCAAATAAGGCTGCGGTCATCTCAAGATGTTTGAAAAAATTGAGGCAATAGAAAATACCCTTGTATGCAGACGCGAGAAGAACGGATACACCCCGACTACCTCTCATTTTGCTGCACGGCCGACCCTAAGGTAGACGAACCCCGAACAAAAACGTGGATCGACAACTGGGAGTCGGCCTCGCAGGAGGCCAATTCCTCTTAAGAAATAGGTCACAAGACCTACACTAAGAAAAAGGAAAAGAAGATGAAGAAAAAGAGAAGAAGATGAGTAGGATGAATTTTAAAAATTGTGGATGAATAGAACTTGGAACAGGTGAGGGAACTTGTGCATTTAGGTAGCATGTTCACACCTGGTAGCCGAACGGTCAGTGATGTTAAAAGAAGGGTTGGTGCGGGTAACAGAGTGAATGGAGCTTTAAAAATAATTATTGGAAACAAGAATTTATCAATGAAAGCAAAAAAGGCCGTTCACAATGAAGTTCTGGTCCCAACGCCTCATATATGGAAGCGAAGAATGGAACTGGCAGAGAAAAGATGAGATCAGAATAAATGCGGTAGAGATGAGGTCCCTAAGACGTATGTGTGGTAGAACGATATACGACAGAATCTCAAATATTGATATAAGAAAGGAATGTAGAGCGGAAGAAGGTATTATGAACAAAATTATGAAAGGATCGCTGCGTTGGTTCGGACATATGGAGCGCATGGGTGAAGAAAAAATGGTTAAAAAATATACGTTCACAATGTAAATGGAGTACGGAGTCAAGGTAGACCGAGGAAAACATGGCATGACCAAATTAATCAAATTTTAAAGGTTGGTCATGTCAGAAGCCGGAAGAATCGACGTGCGTGTCTCGCTGTATAAATGTGGAGGAAGCTAGAGAGGTATGTCAGAATAGAGTAGTGTCGCGGTCCATTATCTTTGCCTACCCATCCGGGGAAACGGCGTGATGGTCTGTTGTTGTTGTTATATTATATTTAAATAATACAAATATTAATTTAAAAGATAACATTTAATTTAATTAAAACATAAACAAACCACGCAAAGTGGATTCTTATATATTATAAATCAAATATATTCCAACATATCTTTAATACGTGACTTATATATAATTAGTTTTGTTTTCATGGAGAACGAATTTAATTATTTTCTAATTATATTGTTCTAAATTTATTAACCATTGAATAACCCACGAAACACATTAAGCTACTCGTTCTTATAAGCGATTTGTATTTCTATGTAAAATAACAAAAACATCTCAAATTTTGCAATATTAATTTACAAGAGAAATGATCGTAGTGCAAACGTTGAGTCTCAAAATAAATTTGTTTTTCTGGGAATTTTAATCTCGAAATTCCTGTATTTGTTATTTGTTCTGCAAGAAAATTAATTAATTAAAGTAAAATGTAGACACTGGTAGAACAAAGGTGAGCGACCAAGGAATATTTCAACTGTTCCGAGGTAGATTACGTTACGTTAGGTTTGGTTAGAGCTGTTTGCGTACACTGGAAGAGGGATGAGAATAAAGAGATAAAGAAAGTAAGGAATAACAAAATGAGAACTTAAGGATTAGCTAAAATGCTCGTTGGTTATTATTATTTAATGGATTGTCAATTGATATTCTGAAAAATAACTTCAAATTTATGATTTTGGAAACACCTTAGCCACTGTGGTATCATATGTGCTTTTGATACTGTATCAAATAATTATAACTATAACAAAAATTTAAAAGAACCTCGTTGTAAGATAAGTACTTAATACACGAAACACAATTTAAATACAAAAATTTGAAATAAGGTAATACTTTTTTAACAAGTTTTACCTTTATTGTGAGGCTGGCTACATTTGCAGTCCAAACAATGGTTTTAAAATACGGTAGACTGTATTTGCAGCTCGCGTATGAATGCATCTCATATTTTTACTTTTATTCCACACTACTAAACTGTGCGAAATATTTAGATAATTAATCCTGACTATCTGTCTGAACTGTTAATGTAGCCAACCGCAGTTCGAGATAATTTTTTTACTGCAAATGAAGCCATCCGTACATTGGGGATTAAGGGCGTTAACACTGTAATATTCCCTAATGACGATTTTTTTTTATTAATTCTGTATTTTCACAACACTTTATATAATACAGTGTTGTGAAAATACAATGTTTATAGAATATGTGTTGAGTTTATTGTAACACCTGATGATGCCAGCATCGGTTGGCGAAACAGCTGTCGCGACATTCAGTGCATAAAAAAAAATTGTGACATTATAACAGTGTTTCGGCCAAAACAATGGCATATACGAGTATGTTTCATAAAAGTTCACACACTTGACTTATCTCCACCAAGGAGTTAGCAGAGAGAATGGACCTACATTGTTCTTTCCTGGCATACATCTCTCATTCGTCAACATTCATAAAGCGTGTCGTGCACGCAGTCCAATTTTCCGATTTCTCACGTAACCGACTTTTTCTGTTCCTTTTTTATTTATTTTATAATTAAAATCTAATGCATTTTTTTGCAATCAAAAACTTTCGTCAGATACTAAAGATAGATTCACAATTTTTTTTTCCTTGAAATTATTTACTAAAAATATACTCGATTAAAATTATTTTGATAGTAAAACATACTTATCAACTCCTCTAATAAGCCTCCATAATATTTAATTATTTTTATTGTTAAAATTTAAAACACTGTTATAATATCACAATTTCTTTTTATTCACTGAGAGTGACGCGACAGCTCTTTTGCCAACCGATGTTGGCATCATCAAGTGTTACAATAGACATCATCAGGTGTTACAAAAACATCATCAGGTGTTACAATAAAGTTTATTGTAACGCCTGATGATGCCAATCGGTTGGCGAAACAGCTGTTGAGACACTCTCAGTGAATAAAAAGAAATTGTTATATAATAACAGTGTTTTAAATTTTAACAGTAATAATGTTGAAGTGCCACAGTGTTTCGGCCAAAACAATGGACTATTTATTTAATTATTTCAAACAAATAATGCAAACCAGGCATTAAATCAACCGACTTCCTAATAAGCAAAACGTTTTATCACAGGATATATGTTTAACCCCAGTTAGAAAATCTGCGCACTGTGTCTTTTTAATAATTCACCTCGCAAGAAATTTTCAGACTCCAACTCATCATTGAAGCAAATGAAGAATTTGCATTTTTAGCCGAGTTCTCTGTCTGACAGTGTCCTGTTTATTTTTCCTGATAAATTTTTCGTCTATTCCCTTCCCCTTGTTAAAGTCTTTCAGCTGCTTGCGTAGCGAAAATTCTCCTCTATACACAGAAAGCTACCCCCTGCTGAAGTGGGTCATTTGACTTCCAGGATAAGAATGTCAGAAGTTTTAAACTTTGCCTTGTGAATAATATTTATTCATCTCGAGAATGATGGCCCTTGTCATTCCGCCAAAATTTTGGGAATTTCTCAAATTCAATGATGTATTTATAAATTCTGTGCTTTCACGCTTATTACATATACATATATTTATGTGTACAGTTCTTACTTCAAATAAGGAAAGTTGAGATTAATTGTTTGTCGAACAACAATATCCTCCACCCTCAGGTATGAGTATAATATTGTTAACATATTTTATAAATAAAGTGGTTTTTAAATATCTTATTTTGATATAAACGTGTGTTTTCTGGATGTTTTATATGAATGTACCACTACCATACATTAACTAACTAACTAACCATCACGCCGGTAGGCAGAAATAATGGACTGTCACACTTTTACTGATGCGGCACTCCATCCTTCTCTTTTCGCCCCGCGGGAGACGCGGTGTGATGGGTTGCGAACCTCATCGCCACCAATAGGCATCTCCCGCGCACACTTTGATCGTCCAACACCCACAAAATAAATCTAAAACAAATAATATAAAATACAGTGATATAAAATAAAATAACAAAATAAAAATAATTTAACACAAAATGATCTTTTTAGATGGTGCACATATTGACTATTTAATTTATGTTTCACGAATCCACCATACATTATGTAATAAAATTGTCAAAAACGAACGTTTTCATCAATATAAAAATCAAATTCAGCTTTTTATTTTTCACTGTTTGACTATTTGACTAATTTTTGTGTTACAAAATTAAGATTTATTTTTTATATTTTTCCGTAATTTTTGAGAGATTTTATACTTTCTTCATCGGGAGAACGATATTATCTCATTATATCGTCTATAGCTATATCTTCTTCTTCTTATTTTTCTTCATCGGCTTATTTCCGTCCACCCCTGGACTCAACTAAAGTTGTTTCTTTGCCTCCTCCATTCGCTTCAATGTCACTCCGTCTTGTGCAGACTGCATCCAGGTTATTCCGACATGTCTATTCAGATCATCCTTCCACCATAGTCGACGTCGCCCTGCACTTATCTTTGCGTCCACGGTCTCTAAGTCAGCAGTCTTTATATACATTAGTTTATAATTTAATCTGGCAAGCAACGAAAAACTACAAAAAGTTCCAAGTGGCATCCCAAAAACCAGCAAAGATTGACTATACTGCAAACCAATCCCTAGGATTAAAACTTAAAAAATATAGTTTATGGAGTTAAAATACGTGTCCCGGTGATAAAAATATGTATTTTTGAAACATGTCGAGAAAAATAAGCTTACTAGCGGAAAAACAGAGTTTTATTTTGTATCAAAATAATGTGCAATAAATGTGAAAAATATTGTTTGATAACTTTCAAATAATTATTTTTTGAGAGACACTTTCGTGTCAAAAGCTTTTTTTACAAATTCAACATGGGCATTTTATAATAATTTCAATATTGATATTAATGATAGCACTGATTTTTTTTTAATAACGTGGCATCGTTCCTTACACGTGAAACATAATTCATAAATTTGAATTTAACATGCTTGAGAACAAACTTATAACATGTAGTACAAACTAAATGAGTCACTCTGTTAGTTAAATTACGTACAAGGTTCTTAAAATAATTAATGATCATATTTAACATATACACTAACGTACGTAACGAGAACATTACTCCAGTGCTATCTTGATTCCTCCCAAGGCCGAGAATTCATTAAATAATCATATGCAAAGGCAACATATAACGGGACAATATATAAATCATAATTAACTATTCACCGAGGGTCGCACGCCCTTAAGCAAATTGTAACAGCTCTGAAGTCGCTCAAATTTAGCAGTTCGAGTATTGAAAAATTAATCACCATTACATAGATTTGTAATCTTCTTCTTTCGGTGCCATGTTAGGTTCCCCCAACGTTGCCGATCACTGCAGCAAAGGCATCTCTATCCTGCGCTTCTTGGAACAGATTCTGAACTCTTTTTATTTTTGTCCACTCTTTGATGTTCCGCAGCCAGAAGAGCTGCCTTCTACCAACTCCCCGACGTCCCTTTACTTTACCCATTAATGTCAGTCGAAGGAGGTGGTATTTTTCTCCCCTTAGCACATGTCCCAAATGTGAGACCTTTCTAATTTTCACACTCGACAATAGCTCTTTTTTGGCTTTGGCTCTCTGCAGTACGTCTGCATTACTGACCCTATCGGTTCACAGTATACGGAGCATTCTGCAGTATATACACATCTCGAACGCTTCCAACCGGTTCATTACATTCACTTTTAGAGTCCAGGTTTCGCAGCCATATACTAGAACAGACCATAAATAACATTTAATCATTCTTTGTCGGAGTTTCAAGTTAAGATTATCGTTGCAAAATAATGTTCTCATTTTATTAAATGCAGCTCGTGCAACATCAATTCTGCATTTTATTTCAATGTCCGGGTCAAGCGTCATTTCAAGATTCGCACCATTCAGTTGCAGAGTGGATTAATAATAGTTAAATCGCCCAAAAGCCATCCATTTGGTCTTTCTCATGATAGATTAGTTAATAAGAATGCTAAAATTAACGTTTGAAATGAGTTATCTTAAACGGATTCTTTCAAAACACACTAGCCAACCAATTTCTAGTTATGTATTATATCCAAGGTAAACAGTATAAAGATAATAATTGAATAAAACGATGTTAACTACTTCTAATTTTGCCTTTATTTCGGTCAATCAAAAAACATCGTTTTATTTTATTATTGTTTTAAATAAACTTCCATCAAGAGATTTCAGAAAAAAACATTTGATTTGTGAAAAGATATCCCAAAACTGAAAATTGGAAAATATATTTTAGCTACAGTGCTTTAATCTTAAACAAAGCAATAAAAATCATTTATTGTTTTTTAAACAATGATGTAAAACTTCATATTAAATCATTTATACGAATAAAAACGTCGGTTTTATTATATTCGATCGAATTAGAACTATTCTTCGAAGAAGTTTTATTCTATTTTATGTAACTGGCATGTTTTGCCTGTGTATGATTTACCAATCACCCATCTATCTATAATAAATTTGATAATTTCTAGGGACAGGCGAAACGTGTCATTCCCACAAAAAAAAAATTCGTATAGGACCTTTTCATTCATATTAATTATGAAATAGAAGTCTTCGATAGAGATAAAACTTTTTTATATGGGAAACATCATATTCAATTTTAGATCTTATCTTACGTCTGAAGACATGTTTTTTTGCTTAAATCCGAACTATGAAAAAATGACGCTTTTTTTTCTTTTAAGATATCATCATTATTCAAATTGTACTATCTTCAAAGAACGTAAAAAGGACGAAAATTATCGGGAAAATAATGGCCTTACGTAAAATTCTGTCTTGGAGGCTTTTAAATATCGAAAGATGGATCATAATCGGCAATCTTTAGAAGCTTTTGAAAGCTTTGGGCCCAGATAGTTAAACCATATAAAACGCTTGTATTTTTGGGATATCTGTCTAAGTATAATCAGCGCCAGAGGTTATAATATCTTATACTCCATACTGGTGTTCGATGGAGAAAGCATCATTAAATTCACGAATATTTTTAAGTGAAACTCGAAAATCTCATATCTTATAATCTTGTGTAGATACTTATTTATGATAAAATTGAATTGTGGTAAGTTTTATAAGAAGCATAAAAATTATAAAATAATATTTATTTATTATAATTTTTTGGAAGAGTCATAGTTTGCCTTACTGGGATATTTTCAAATGATAAGAGTATTGGTAGTCAACGGGATTAACATATATCGATTTTTCAATGACACTGTTGATAAGACCCATGCCCCCAAGAGCTATGATTCCACACCGAAGGTCCTGATTCCCGGCGATGGCGTTTTCATTGTCGTGTTTTCATCGTGGTTTGGCATAGAATTCACGTGACAAAAAATGACAATCAAAATGTTAAAACCATTAAACAATCGCGTTTATTATTATAATAATAATAAAGGAAGGGATGAAATAATTATCAAATAATCAATGTTTTAAATTTAAATTTCTTGGTAGAAGTTCATTTTAAATAATTTTAATACCGAAAACTTTTTGATACAAAATTTCTTTATTATTATGTTTTAATTGTGCTTTTACTTGTGTTTACGTTAGACCAGTTTTGGCAGCTTGCTGGCATCTTTTGGTGTTGATGACTGATGAATGTTGATGATAATTATCATTGAAATGTTATATTTCTTATTTTTGATTCAGTGTTTTGGGGTTATAGTTTGGGCGTACTACACCAGATTTGAAGAATATCTGTCGCTACTTCACGTTGGTAACACGGCCCTTTTGCAAAATTGTGATTATGGACTTTAATGGGGGAGTATAACGACGTTTTTATTGCTTGAGCAAGGGATATAAAAAAATACCCGTCGACTCCCGGCAAAACAAGATCATTCGCACAGATACCCGAGTAACTCGGTGGGAGTCTGTTTATTCGAGTTGTTATGCTTGTCCTCATAAATCGGGCTGGAATTTTTCGAAAAATATTGTCAACATATATCCCCGTAAGGCATAAAATACGGTTGTCTCTGAAGTGACTAGTAAATTCATTTCAGTGCATTTTTATTATTTTCCGAGTTTGTTGTTTTTATTTTAGTTGGAATATATATATTTTTTTGTGAATGTATACTTATACTTGTATAAGAATTCTGGATTTCACCCATAGCATATATACAACCTCCAAAAATTTGTCTTACATGGTCATAAAGAAAATAGGTGGAATGGGGAATGTTGAAATTACACAAAGCGTGCGCTTAACCGTCGCGTTGCCATGTGGTAAATTGAGTTTCCACTGCCAATTTAAAGTTGATTTTCTTAAAACCTATGGACCCTAATATTATAAAAAAAATTGTAATCCTCCATTGAAGTGTTCTCAATATTTCATAATAAAAAAAAAAGCAAAAAATTACTTCCTTCATCCCAAAAAAAATATTTTCTAAGACTGCCCTCACCTTCATTCGTGTTAAGGTAGAATTTGTTTTGCTAATATTTACAACTTTATCAAAAGTGACAAATACTTACTCGCTGTTTTGAACATATTATAAATTATATCTTTGACCTTTTCAATAGGTACATAATAATACCGACTGGATGAAAACGCACCACGTAACTTAATAATATCAGAACTGTGAAAATATTAACACTTTACCAAAAGGGACAAATATTAATACGTACTCGTTGTCTTGAACGTACTATACATTTTTCCTAGGTGCCTTTATCTTCGCCCCGCCGGCCGCGGGCCGCAGACAAGTTTATTCCTGATTTTTAGTCTTTCGTATGCTATGACGCATTACGTATCAGAAATCGCATGGTTCCAGAAAAAAATTAATAATGATATGTTTTTCAAATAATCCATGTATGTTATAGATATCGATCTATTCCTAATAAAATTCCCTACAAGATGACATAAATTAAATTTTGATTCATTTAGTCATATGCTTGATATTTAGATAAAGTAAGCGGTAAACTGAACTTACCACATGGGAGCAAGCGTTTTGTTTTGAACACGGTACGTTAAGGGTTAACCCAACCAATGACAGGTCATAAGTCCTGTAAACACCTTGATCAACCATATTCAGTTTCCAGTTTGCATCTTCGTCTCTATTGAGATCCAATTAAATTTCATGGAATATATATATTTTTAAATCTAACAATGAAAGCAAAAATGGTCATGGAGTTCTAGTTTCAACCCTTAGGTATGGAAGCGACAGATGGAACTGGCAGAAGGAAGAGATGAGATCAGAATAAATGCGGTAGAGATGAATGAGTAAAACGATGTATGGCAGAGTTTCAAATGCTGATATTAGAAAGAAATGTACGGCGGAAGAAAGTATTATGGACACAATTATGAAAGCATCACAGAGTTAATTTGGTCACATGGAATGCATGGATGAAGAAATAATGGTTTAGAAAGTATACCTTTATGATACAAATGAAGTACTGAGTCGAGGAAGACTGAAGGGGATTTCATAAGCGGCTGTATATGCGAGTCTGTCACCATCCATTCGGGATACATGGTCCCTCCAGTATCTTCTTCTGGATCTACTCCACTGAACGATATCCTCTATTTCGCAAGCTCATATTATAAGCAAAATTACGAATATGTAACATTGTTGAAAATGTCCATAAACTAAACGCTTTTTATATCGCCTTGCTTGGGTATCAAAATGTCTGAAACTTTTGATAACGCTCTAGCAATGGAATTCATGTCTCTTTAATAATATACCTATTAAAAAACTTATATAAAACAAATTGTTGTTGTTATTGTTGTAAAACAAAAGTTTCCATTTACATTTTATATGATTTCATATATTATTTTCCATCATTTACTATTAAAGCTTAACCCAGTTATGATTGCACAGTTTTGTTATTCTCTTTTTGAGTGTCGTAACAGCTGTTTAGTCAGCCGTTGTTGACATCATCAGGTGTTACAAATAACATTATTTATCGTGATTTTTTTCAAACGTAACATCCCAAGTTTACACTTAATGTCTAAAATTCGGAAGTAATATATTTAATAACGTTATTTTACTGTACAGAAATATTCATGTTCATTACAATGTAAACATTATGTTTTATGCAAAGCGGTAAGGTAAAAAGCTTTGTCCTAGCGCCGAACAAAATGTTAAGGGCTTTTTATGCTCGTATGAAAATACACGTCCCTTATTTTTATAGCATAAAAATAACATAGGACTGTTGACCTATTTAATTATTTTTTATCTTACAGTATTTGAATAAAGGGTGCCCCTTTTGTTTATCTTAGCCCAATGAGCTTTCTTTTCAAAATAATTAATTTACATTTTTATGCGAGTCTCAAGGTACAAAGCAGGGAAACAAAATACATTATTGTTGTGTAAAATTAAACTTTTATTTTTCTCTGATTTTCTCAAAGGTTTTCGTTGTTTATATGATTGTTTTATAAATCAGTTACATAAGAAATTTTAGACTTAAAATTAGTAAAAAAATAATTAAGTATTCTACTCTTTATACATTTTTTTCGCTGTGTTTATTCAATGATTCGATTTACATGTCATTATAAAGAATAAAATGATGAGGAAAATAGAAGTTATGATCGCAAGTTTATGAAAGAACTGAAAGGAATAAATCCTGGTGCTAAGATG
Source organism: Lepidostoma basale (assembly GCA_022606425.2). NCBI lineage: Eukaryota > Metazoa > Arthropoda > Insecta > Trichoptera > Lepidostomatidae > Lepidostoma > Lepidostoma basale. The sequence goes on along the minus strand of JAHDVF020000635.1, from coordinate 18,477 downwards.
AGTGATTTGTCTGTAAATTGCCTGCTTTACCCGGACGATGCCGTTCTCGTTGCGGATAGTGCGGACGAATTACAAGTCTTGGTGTCAAGAACGTATAAGGAATGCAAGTTAGATGATTTAATGATGAATGTCGGAAAGTCAAAGGTGATGGATTTTGAAAGGGATGAGCAAATAACAGTTTGTAACATAAGTGTGAATGAAGAAAATATGGAGCAGGTGAGTGAATTTGTGTATTTAGGTAGCATGTTTACAGCGGATGGCCGAATGGATAGTGACGTCGAAAGATGGGTTGGTTCGGGTAACAAAGTCAATGGAGCTTTCAAAATAGTTATTGAAAACAAGAATTTATCAATAAAAGCGAAAACAGACATTCACAATGGAGTTCTGGTCCCGACCCTAATGTATGGAAGCGAAGCATGGAACTAGAAGAAGGATGAGGGCAGAATAAATGCGGTAGAGATGAGGTACCTAAGACGTATGTGTGGTAAAACGATATACGACAGAATCTCAAATGCTGATATAAGAAAATAATGTAGAGCGGAAGAGGATATTATGAACAAAATCATGAAAGCATCGCTGCGTTGTTTCGGAGAAAGTATACGTTAATGCTACAAATGAAGTACGGAGTCGAGGGAGACTGAGAAAAACATGGCATGAACAAATTAATTTTTATTTTTATTTTACGCGACAGCAGTTTCGTCAACACCTTATGATGTCAACATAGGTTGACAAAACAGCTGCCGCGTAAAATAAAAATACAATTGTGATGCATAAATTTTTTAATTGAACAGTTCTTCATGTTTAAGTGGCAGTGTTTCGGCCAAAACGATGAACTATTTGATTATATTTTTCGAATTACCAAATTAAATTCAACCACGTATTGTCTATGCTCGTATATGTGATTCCGTATATTTAATATCTGAGCTCATTTTCCCAAACTTGGCACAAAATTTCCTTTATTATGTACCATTTTTAAGTTCATCTCTGCTTTATATCTTATTAATTTAACTATCTAGGTGGTTCAATTTCAAATGACATTTTAGATAAGAGCGTAACTTTTCAGGCTGTATTGTACCGGATTTTATTTATCAGCTTTTGGTCTTCAAAGGCATTTGAATAAAATAAAAATATAAAGACGGAAACCAAGCAGATTTTAAAATAAAATTCTTTTTATAGCTTTGTTTAATACTTCTGGATAAACTGATTCCAGACTTGGGGTGACCTTGTATGCTTTCGAAACGATTATACACATTTGAGGGTTGCCTAAAATCAAATCAAATCAAATCAAATCAAATCAGTTTATTTTCTCAAAAGACATTACAAACATTTTTTATAGTTTAAGGCATCTATTGAGAACAGGTAAAACATAAGGAATATATAATACCAGGAACGCATGAGAGATGGTTCGACATTAGGAATACAAAATACTCTCCAAAGTCAAGAGTATTTGTCTTCTGAATGTACTTTCACGAATATGAAAGACATCGATCTCCGAAGCGATCATGTTCAGCAGTTTGATTGCTCTCCCCACCGGCATCACCAGAGGCAGGTTGGTTCTGCATGCTGGGAGATAAAACAGTCTGTGCTGACGCTGTCGAAGATAGCCATCCGGAACATAAAGATGGATAGCCTCCAAGATGACGGAGTTCTCAAAGAATCCCCTGATAAGTCTGAAGAAATGGGTAAGTGTGCACCCATCCCTTCTTATCTGTAAACTATTGGTCCCCAGCATGCCCAAGAGGAATGCAGTGGGATAAAGCCACGGATAGCTACCAAACTCCCTCATGTAGAGATATCTCAGAAATCTTTTCTGAACCCTCTCCAACATGAGCGAGTATCTCGCCTCGTGGGGACTCCATATCACCGAGCCACACTCGAGCCGATTTTGAAAATGATTTTGTATGTGAAAAATCAACATTGTTTCTGTATACTTATAGAGCAGCGTACAATGGTGTTCTTATACTGACCTTTATGTATGGATATTATGCATGGAACTGTCCAAAAATGGCAGAAAGAATACTCAAAAAGGCAGAAAGAAGGAACTGTCCATAAAAGGCAGAATGCAAAAGACATGAGATCTCTGAGAGGAATGTATTAAAAAATCTGTGTACGATAGTTTTAAATGCAAATATAAGAAGTGAAAGCGGTGCGAATGAAAGTGTTATGAACAAAATGATGAAATGATTAAGATAGTTCGGACACATGGAAAAAATTAATGATGAATGAATTGGTTAAGAAAGAAGAATGCTAACAATGTAAACAACAACAACAAAAAACCATCACGCCGTTTCCCCGCAGGGGTAGGCAGAGAGAATGGACCGCCACGCTACTCTATCCTGGCACACCTCTCTAGCTTCCTCCACATTCATACATCGAGTCATACACGCACGTCGATTCTTCTGGCTTCTGACATGACCAACTTTTAATATTTGATTAATTTGGTCATGCCATGTTTTCCTCGGTCTACCTCGACTCCTTACTCCATTTACATTGTTAACGTATACTTTTTTAACCATTCTTTCTTCACCCATGCGCTCCATATGTCCGAACCAACGAAGCGAACCTTTCATAATTTTGTTCATAATACCTTCTTTCGCTCTACACTCCTTCCTAATATCAGCATTTGAGATTATGTCGTACATCGTTCTACCACACATACGTCTTAGGGACCTCATCTCTACCGCATTTATTCTGCTCTCATCTTTCTTCTGCCAGTTCCATGCTTCGCTTCCATACATAAGGGTTGGAACCAGAACTCCATTGTGAACGGCCATTTTCGCTTTCATTGATAAATTCTTGTTTCCAATAACTACTTTTAAAGCTCCATTCACTTTGTTACCCGCACCAACCCTTCTTTCAATATCACTGTCCGTTCGGCCATCCGCTGTGAATATGCTACCTAAATACACAAATTCGCTCACCTGTTCCAAGTTCTCTTCATTTACACTTATATTACAAACTGTCATTTGCTCTTCCCTTTCAAAAACTAACACCTTTGACTTTCCGACATTCATCATTAAATCGTTCGACTTGCATACCTTATACATTCTCGACACCAAGACTTGTAATTCGTCCGCACTATCCGCAACGAGAACGGCATCGTCCGCGTAAAGCAGACAGTTTACAGACAGATCACTCATCTTAGCACCAGCATTTATACCTTTAAGTTCTTTCATACACTTGTCCATATACAGATTGAACAACCAAGGGGACATCACGCAGCCCTGCTTAACACCCTTCGTGATATCAAACCAGGGCGTGATGTCCCCATTTACCCTAAAACTGGCAGCGCTCCCTTCGTAGAGAGAAGCAACCGCCCGTATCAGTTTTGTGCTCACTCCGTATTCGTTGAAATAATAAAAGACGGAGGAAAACGTGGCACAATCAAATAACGATGAATATAGTACAAATGCAGTAGCAATTAGATCCGCTTTCTATAATTTCCATTTACAGGAGTAACAAGTTGAGAATCAATAAGGTGAACGCCCTAGCAATGTGAATTACTTCACTTACATACATCTTATAGAAACATACAAATTAAATAATATTTAATGTCATTTTATTTACTTTATTATAATAAGTTTCGGGTGAAAACTTATATTTGTAGAGTTTAGATAAAATAACAAACAAACCTTCACGCAGTTTCCCCGAAAGGGCAGGCAGAGAGAATTGACCATCCCTAGTTTCCTCCTTATTGATACAGCGAGTCAGAAATGTACGTTGATTCTTCCGACTTCTAACATGGCCGGCCTTTTCAATTTTGATTAACCTGGTCATACCAAGTTTTCCTCGGTCTCCCACTACTCCGTATTCCATTCACACCATTAACGTATACTTTCTTTACCATTCTTCCTTCATTCGTGCGTACCATGTGTCCAAACCAAAGCAGTGATATTTTCGTAATCTTGATTTTAATAATCAAACATTATCATTTTATAGTCGTGACGAAATATGGCATTTCTTCTTCTCTGGTTTCTATCCTGGGATTGGTTTACAGCAATTTCCTCTATTCTTCTCTTCCATTCTTCCCTGTCTTGAGCGGCTCTTTTGAAATCTGCATATGATGAGCATCGCACGTCCACCAACAGTTCCTCCAGGTACTCTCGGCGTGGGCGTCCCCTAGAGTTTGTCTCCTCGGTCACACCCTCCATTACGGCATGCAAGAGGCCTTCTTGTCGTATTACATGGCCGATCCATCTTGCACGCCTTTCGGTCAAGGTCCTAAGCAGGTGCCTTCCTCCTTCGATTCTTCGGAGAACCTCCTCATTTGTAATGTGGTCGTTCCAGGAAATTCCTAATAGTATTCTATTGGACCACATCTCAAAAGCCTCCTGTCTCCGTTTATCTCTTTCGGAAGGGCACCGTGTCTCGCAGCCGTACATCAAGATACTCCTATTTGGGTTGTCTATTTTTTTTTATATAAATATATTTTTTTTAAATAGACAACCCTGAATATATAACGATATAACTTTTTTGAAGATAATCACTAAGTTTCGTTTGGTTGTTTATGAAAAGGTTTAAGGATATCCGGTAATTGAGACTATAAGATGATACTTAAGAAAAATTTCGGCTGATGCCACAATGGACCCCTTTGCTACGCGGGGCAAATTGTTATAAATCAAAGAAAAGGCGGCGCGGAAGTAGGTTAACTGGAGTTTTCGATAGTTCAGGAGTTCTGCGTATGAAAATAATTATTACTGTTATTGAAAGTAATGTTGTTGTGAGGTATCTAGGTCGTAACACTCTAATATTTTACGTGAATGTGTGTAACGTTACCACAACTTGGTCTCTTGATAGTGTTTACAAAAATTAGCTTTTACGTTCCATATTACAGTCGTGATACTTACCGTAAGGTTGAATCTACTTGTGTAAGATAATCGATAATGTAAACATGTTTATTTGCCTCCTTATTAGAAACACCCATTTAGGTAATGATATTTTTTACATAGACCATTGTTTTGGCCGAAACACTATGATACTTCAACATTATTACTGTTATAATTTAAAACATTGCTATAATATCACAATTTCTTTTTATTCACTGAGAGTGTCGCGATAGCTGTTTCGCCAACCGATGTTGGCATCGTCAGGTATTACAATAAGCTAATACAGGTTTACTGTAACACCTTATGATGCCAACATCGGTTGGCGAAACAGTGTTGTAAATTTTAACAGTTTAACAAAATACGTTCATTATTTACGATAAATTTCTATCATGAAATTTTAAATAAAAACATTAATTTTTTTCATCGTTTTGATATGTAAACTAGTGAATTTTAATTTCATTTTAAAAAACTTTTAAATATGGGAGTGATTTAATAATTTGATTCTAAGTATATTGGAAAAGTATTGTTTCGGCCAAAATAGCCCATTATGATACTTCAACATTATTACTGTTATAATTTAAAACATTGTTATAATATCACAATCTATTTTTATTCACTGAGAGTGTCGCGACAACTGTTTCGCCAAACAATGTTGGCATCATCAGGTGTTACAATAAACTGTTTAGTAGTTTATTGTTAATACCTGATGATGCCAACATCGGTTGGCGAAACAGCTGTCGCGACAGTCTCAGTGAATAAAAATAAATTATTATATTATATTATAACAGTGTTTTAAATTTTGGATGATGCGGAAGGTAAAGAAAAATTGGCGTCGAACTGCGGCCGACTACACTTTCAGCTTAATCAGGTAGTCCTAGTTCATCACTATCATATGCAATTTAGTAGTAAGGAACTTATGTAAAAAGCATTTTAAGTTACATTCATATATGAGCTTTTACACTTAAAATATTTTTTATTTCAAACGTAGTCAGCGCACTAAAACGAAACGCTCTGAAATATTTAATTTGTCTCAAACATTCCTGCAACTTGGTGTGACTTGTAATAGAGACATCGGGAGAGGCACAAAGGAAAAGTAAGAAAAGATAGGATCTTTAAAGATCGTGAAAACCTGAGAACAGTCATATAAATTACTTCGTGTTTTTTAGGGGTTGTTTTATTGCACCCGTATCCACCACCAAACCCCGCGCGCCCAATGATACTTTCAACGACCTTCAAATTTAAATAAATTCGTTTTCATTACTAAATATTGTTTTAATATATATAACTTTACCGTTGAAATGATTATTGATATTGTTTCAGCAATGCTGCTTAAACTTAATGTGCCAATAAAATATTTTGAAATAATTATTTTCAGCAACTTTAATTCATGCTTTATCCATTTATAAAAGTTAATAAAAATTTGATTTACCAAATAATATAATTGTAACAGGTTGGTTTCAGAAAAAGTCAAGAACGAGGAAACACAGCAGCGAATGAAGAAAGAAAGAATTATTAATATTAATTAAAAGTGGTGGAATCTACGAGAAACGTGAAATACAAAGTTCTTCAATTGATTACCTACAAAAAATTAAAGGAAAGCTATGTATTGTGAAAAGAAGAAAACTCTTTGAATAATGATTGAGTAGCAGCACAAATCCCTGTTGAGCTTCTGCATTCAAAGTAAAAATAACCGTGGAGTTGTCAAACCAATTGGAGAGGAATACGAAGAAGAAGTTTGTTTTCATGAAAATAAAAAATATATATAATAAAAAAATTACCAAAATAAAAAAATACAAAATGATAAGAGGTATCGTATCGAAAATCTTATAAGTGATAATATTTTGTTTGTTTTTATTGTGATTAAAAAAGGTAGCCTTTAGTGAAGATTCAAGATAGTGAAGGAAAAAAACTTGTTCAAGCGCTTGCAAAACGTTCACATTTAAAAAAACATTTAGCTATTATTATTTAAAATTACTTATGATAATTTGCTTATAGCTACAGGCTTAGCATTTTAAGCCGGTGATGTTAAAATATTTTAAGTTCTTTAAGAGCTTAGTATTTTTAATTGAAATTTCTTGGTTATTGAAATAATGAAAATAAAATAAAAATTGACTTAATATTTCTTGATATATTGAAAATAAAAGAAAAATTGACACAATTTTTCTTTATTATTATACTATATTTTTAATGGGTTTCCACTTGTTCATTTGAAATAATGAAAATAAAATAAAAATTTACATATTTTTAATGGGCTTCCACTTGTATTTAACGTCGACTGATTTCGGCAGCTTGCTGCCATCTTCTGGTACCTAGATAAAAAAATTCTTTATATAATAATAATGTGATTTTGTATTAATTTTTTTTATTTAATTATTTATTGTTTAGAAGCTTTTAATTATTATGAAAATTATTCACTGATGTGAATAATATTCATAATAATTCCAGGATTGCCTAGGCAATGACAAAATTCAAATGTATTCATCGATTTTTGGAAAATTTTATTATTTCAAATTTCCTGGGTTCCGGTTAATGATATTTGTAAGTTCTCATTGTATATCCATAGTGGATTATGATAATATAAAATGTATTCAACTACTCAAATAAAACGATAAGATTTATAATCTGAAAAACAAGTACCTTCACACAACAAGTACCTTTGTACAAGTACTGTTCGCCCTGTGCATACGGCGCCAGATAGGTACGTGCTTAGAAAAACATTTTTATCAATTTTTCTGTCAGCGATTTCTGTCACATAAGATGAATTAATGTTCCCGGAAAAGTTTCCAAATGTAAAAGGTCAGAGGTCGAAAAACTCCAAATGAATTATACGTTTTTAAATTACTTCAAGAAGATAAGCCGGAATTTTTTCACAGATGTGGTCATTGTTTTTTTTTTTACGAATGTCACTAATTTATGCGCCTTTTCTAGAGTGAGATAATATTATGCGTACTTATTACCAAGAATGTAAAAATAATTTAATTGTATGAGCAATGTTTATTTCTTTGTAAACAACACTTTATTAATTTTTTTAATTAAAATTACCACAAACATGTTTCGGACACAGAAGCACTCCATAAATGAAGTTATTTATTTTGTACACAAAATAAATATTTAATAAACTTTTTATTAATCTGGTCAATGACAATCAAAACTGTTCACAATCATTAAAAATACACTAAAGAAGGGCTTCTGCGTCCGAAACATATTTGTGTTAATTGTTTTTATGAAGTGTTGTTTATAAAGAAATTCACATTGTTCAAGGGATCCACAACACAAAGTGATGATGAATATAGTAGAATTTTATTTAATTCATATACAAAAAACATTTGGAATGTAGAGGAATGTAGGAAGAAGGAATGTAGAGCGAAAGAAGGTATTATGAACAAAATTATGAAAATATCGCTGCGTTGGTTTGGACATACGGAGCGCATTGGTGAAGAAAGAATGGTTAAAAAAGTATACGTTAACGATGTGGACGAAATGGAGAACGGAGTCAAGGTAGACCGAGAAAAACATGGCATGACCAAATTAATCCAATGTTAAAGGTTGGTCATGTCAGAAGCCGGAAGAATCGATGTACGCGTATGACTCGCTGTATGAATGTGGAGGGAGCTAGAGAGGTATGTCAGGATAGAGTAGTGTGGCGGTCCATTCTCTCTGCCTACCCCTGCGGGGAAACGGTGTGATGGTTTGTTTTTGTTGTTGTTGTTGAAAACCATTCCATATATGAACGTATCCTTAATTCGTATTAAATCCATTGTATTTAATACGAACCTCCTTGAATATCTGTAATACCAATATTTTAATTCAGTAATTTTTACATAAATATTTGAAAATTATTTTTGTTTAGAATCATATTTACCACCCCTGATCTGTATGTATCTAAAGGACTAAATTTACAATAATATCACCAGTCTGTCGATGCCAGCGAGCCTGACGAAACCGGTCGCTGTCGAAATAAAGACAAAGGTGGAAGTAGTTAAAAAACTTCAATCAAGAGATTTCATTAAAATCATTTGATTATCTTAAGTAGCTCCTTAATTTTTTTAATAAACCAGATAACTTTTGAAGATTTTTCTTCTCTCACTTCTTTTAAATTGAAAGGTTTGATCGCACAATTTATTTTCCTATGAAGTTCTCTCGTCATGCGCTGTATAGACTTTTTAAGACTACTTTCATCAAACATGTAAATCCACTAAGCCACGTCGACGGTGATCACAAAGAGAAAGATACACAAAGACCATTCATATTTCATGAGGTATTCTTTCAGTATATGGTCTGTATTGATTTTAGATAACGTCCAACTTTACGACGTTAGAAGAAGTCCATTCAAGGTGATACACAGGTGATATAAGCAGAGAAAAATCCTTATTTAGTATCGAAGTATATTTAGAATGTATGAATGAAATTTTCTAAAGATCTTGAAGAATCTATATCATGCAATATTCTCATCGATCGATATTTCAAAGAACATTGTATTTTCAATATTCAGTGTACTTTTTATATGTAATTTTTAATCATTGATTTAAGATAACACCCCTTAACACGTACAAATTACAGATCTTAAAAATATATTCAATTATACCACACACTTCAATATTCATGAAAACAAGTTTCAAGGATATTTGGTTATTTGTTTTATCAGTAAGTTTCTCCGCAGGGGTAGGCAGAGAGAATGGACCACCACAATACTCTATCCTTGCAAACCTCTCTAGCCCTCCACATTCATACAACGAGTCATACACGCACGGCGATTCCTCCGACTTCTAACATGACTAACCTTTAAAATTTGATTAATTTGGTCATGCCATGTTTTCCTCGGTCTGCCTCGACTTCCTACCCCATTCACATCATTAACGTATACTTTCTTAACCATTCTTTTTCCATCCATGCGTTCCATATGTCCGAACCAACGCAGCGATCCTTTCATAATTTTGTTCATAATACCTTCTTCCGCTCTACATTATTTTCTACGAGTAATATCAGCATTTAAGATTCTGTCGTACATCGTTCTACCACACATACGTTTTAGGGACCTCATCTCTACCGCATTTATTCTGCTCTCATCCTTCTTCTGCCTGTTCCATGCTTCGCTTCCATACATTAGGGTTGGGACCAGAACTCCATTGTGAACGGCCGTTTTCGCTTTCATTGATAAATTATTTTTTAAAATAACTATTTTTAAAGCTCCATTCACTTTGTTAACATATCAATTGAATGAATAAATGGATGATAGGTATCTCCCGTGTAGTGTTACTAAAACCATTATGAATCATAAATGGTAAATAATTTTATAAAATATTTCAAAACATTAGATAGACGTTTTCATTTCAATTAATATATTAACATTTTTTTAATGAATCAATTGATGAAAAATGATGTAATAAACATGCAAATCATCAAAGAATCCCCATATTAAATATTCTGTTTTTTTTAACAATTTAATTGTTTTATGTAAGCAAATGAAAGTTTTGATTGTAAAATAAAATGATTGGTGTAAAATGTCATATTGATAATAACTACTATCTGTAAAAATTTATTATATTTGTAAACAATTTTATTATATTTCCAATATGTAACTAACTAACTAACTAACCATCACGCCGTCTCCCCGAAAGGGTAGGCAGAAAGAATGGACTGTCACACTTTTACTGATGCGGCACTCCATCCTTCTCTTTTCGCCCAATATGTATCTTTATAATATGTATCACTGAAGAAGGACTGGTTGTCCGAAACATGTCTGATATGTAATTTTAATAGTGTTGTATATACAAAGTTGGTATGTAAAAAAAGAAAAAGACAAATAGAACATCTACAACACAAATTATGGCGAACATAGAAGAAATTACTATTAAACTTAAATTAAGAATATTTATACTACATTTTCCGCTTAAACAGCCATTGTCGTCCACTCCTGGACATGGGCCTCCTCCATATTTTACCTCATATTCCAATCTTGTGCCTGTCGCATCCTATCACCATCAAATTTTCGAATATTATCGGACTATCATGTGGGGGGTCTCCCTCTGTTGATTCGGTTTTCGCGGGGTCTCTGCTCCACCGCTCTTTTGGGATTAATAGACTATAAATTCATTAAAAGATTGGTGAAGTATACTATTGTACATATAATTTATTAATTAAGAGGCAAGGAAGATGCATTAAGGTGCGGTGTTACTATAACTATGTTACTTCGGTGTTACTATAATATACTCAGCGCCCTTGGAAACGGCACAAATAGCCAAACCTTTCACCATAATTGCAATAGAAAATGAACCATAATCATTTATTTATTTTAGAAACCATTCATCATTTAAGGACCCTCATACAAAACTAGCTTACCATTGACATGATGAAGAAGAAGATTTATTAATGTATACAAACTAACTTTATGACGCACTTTCATTCGGACACTCATTTTCTTTACTTGCTCTAAACCCACGACAGGGTACTCGTATAATATATAATGTACTAGCACATAATATAAGTACCGACAACGTGAGTAGAAAATCAAACCTCGTTTTATCTAACGCCCTTACCTACTTTTTCTCGTCATATTTCCCTCGTTTCTATCACAAAGTAACGATCTTCCCCACATCCTTCATGAAAATCGCATTACTCTACCGCTTATCCCTTCCTCCATTCGGTACGAAAAAATATAAAACTAATTATCCGTAACATCTTATGTATTCAAATTTTTATCTTATATCTGATTTCCACTTTCGAATGGCTCCATTTCCTCTTTTGGAGGTGACGGTTAAACGGGAAGGATGCGACTGGCATGGTGAATTTGATTGAAATAAATAGATACATTTCTTTCGATATTTACTACTTTATTCAACCATAAAATAAAATTATTTATAATTTAATAGTAGAAGGTTATAGTAAATAATGAAAATAAAAATAAAATTATTAGTTTTTTTTTTTCTTTTTTTATATACTTTTTATATACTCGTACAACATTAACTTCAAAAAAATATTATTACATATCAGACATATTTCGGACAACCAGTCCTTCTTCAGTGATACATATTATAAAGAGACATATTTAAAATATTATAAAATTGTTTACAAATACAATAAATTTAAGTTCTTATTGGGGTTTAAAATTAAATTTTCAGAAATATTATAAATAATCAAATAAATTTAACGTCAAGTACAATCTTTGATTTATTTCCTTTGTTGTAAGTAATTACCTGAACCCTAATAAGAACTTTAAATTATTATTAAAATTTTAAAATTTATTCCTAATATTTGTTATAACAAACGCAATAATGGCTCAAAATATATTTTTTAACATCTGTCAAAACTGATCATATTTGTAAACACTTTAATAATATTTTAAATATGAATCTTTATGATATCACTGAGGAAGGACCGATTGTCCAAACAAGTCTGATATATACTTTTAATTTTTTTTAAATTTAGTGTTGTGTATACAAAGTATATAAAAAAATAAAAAGGCAAACTGTAATATTATATTACAATTTATTTAATTTCAATGATATTGTCGCGACAACTGTTTAGCTAACCGATATTAGCATGATCAAGTGTTACAATCAATAGTTGTTGTAACACATGACGATGTTAACATTGGTTAGCAAAACAGCTGTCACGATAATTTCATAGAAATCAAATCAATTGTGATATGATAACAGTTAATAATGTTGAAATATAAAAGTTTTCCGCCAAAATAATGTATTAACTTATATAACAGTATTTTTTAAAACATGTTTAGTTGAATACCACTAATAAATCCCACATTAGTGGATTTTAATTGAATATGTATTTTTTTTAATCATTACCTATCAAATATTCTAAAGAAGGTGAAGTTGAAAGAGATGAGACGAAATTGTTACGAGTGTCCGATTGGAGGGTCAAAGCGAAGGGCAGGAGAAGTTGAAAGTTAAGAATAATGGAGACCGTGGCTCGATATGGGCTGTAAGGCCATCAAAGAAGAAGAAGATAAACTCATTCATTGATTCATTTCTCGGCGCTATAACCCGGTGTGGGACTTGGCCTCCTTCACAATGGTCCTCTAATGACTTCTGTCTCTGGCCATATCTCTCCATTCCCCAGCTCCTTTCATTTTCTCCCAATCTTCTTGCACGCAATCCGCCCATGTTTTCCTCGGTCTGCCTCTTAGTCTCTTTTCGCGGGGCACCCATCTGGATATAATTTGTAGTGTTCTACCCTCTGGCATTCTTTCCACATGGCCAGCCTACCGTAGGCGTTGAGACTTACAGAATCTCACTACTGTTTCTTGGTTAATCAGATCTTCAAGTTCAAGGTTTATTTTAATTCTGTAAGTCCCATTCTCCAGCTTGGGTCCAAATTTTATTTTCAATATTATCCTCTCAAAAACTGCCACCCTGCCTTCCTCTCTGCGTTAGAGACTTTGCTTCACAGACGTAGGCGACTACCGGTCTTATGATAGTCTTATATATTAAAAGTTTGGTATTCCCATTGAGTAATTTAGAGCCCAGAAACTTCTTACACCCATGTAGATAAACTATCCTACTAAATATAAAATTATTGATACCTTTCGTACGAAAATTTTCTTGATGTACATACGTTTCTCCATTTAAGCAACAATATGTGTTTATTTGTAAAACAATAAAAAAACGCAATAAACAGTTATATTTTGTTTATGTTACCCGTTAGCTGTTCCCAGAAAAACAATTTACATCTTCGTCTCTATTGAGATACAATTAATCCTTATAAAATTAAAATAATTTATCCGCAATGGGTGAAATCCAGTATTTGTCTACAAGAATTTGTAAACATTCAAAATGTTGTATAAAATAACTGGTCCAAGTAGGCATAAAATTGAAGAGACATCTCCATGCAAAATCTAGTACTGTATGATTTGCAGAGACTTGCACAGTACATTAATAAAAATATTTTCCGCTTAATAGAGATACAATTAATCCTTATGAAATTAAATTGTTTCCACATGTCCAAACTATCTTATTGTTCCTTCATTATTTTGTTCCTAACACATTTATTTTAAGTGGTTGATAAATTTTTATATATATTTTTTAAATTTTAATTGTATCTCAATAGAGACGAAGACGTAAACTGGAAACTGAGCATGGATGATCAAGGTGTTTACAGGACTTATGACCTGTCATTGGTTGGGTTAAGCGCACGCTTTATGTAATTACAACATTCCCCATTCCACCTTTGTTATTTGTGATCATGCATGACAAATTTTGGAAGATGTATATATACTTCAAAATCCATATTTATCTTCACGTGGCAGTTTCAGTCAGCCATCTATGTAGATTTGGTTGCACTAGTGAATTTTTTCAAGAATTAACCTATACAACCGACCCACTAACGCCATCTATGGAGAATGATTTTCGGCATTTAGCAAACTACCTTATTAACATAATGTGAAGGCTGTTGACCAACACATTGTTAGAAGCCGCTAGGAGTATTATTCCATTCTATATGCCAAAGAATTATATATTTTTTAATTTTATTTATCAATTTCCTATCTTTCCTCGCCATTAAGTAAGATGTCTCTTAAAATATTTCTTCATAGCGAAGGCTTAAATGAGCTATCTGCACATTTACTGCAAGCGCATCGTAATTTAATATTTATTGCGCTTCTCTACGCCTCTCCTGCTCTATATCCAACTTCACTGACCCTTGGATCTTCGCCAAAATCTTGCATTTGCATTTTAGCGATACGTACTAAAATATGTATGGTATCGTTAAGATGAAATGATGATTTTGTTTTGTTTTTAATTCATTTTTCAAAAGCAAATAAAAAGAAAACCAATACACCATACAACAACAAAAAAACATTTAACCTAATTGCGATTCAATTTGGAATCATAAGTTGTTACACTTCTAATATCAAGTTTACTTTTATAATATTTTCGTTAACTAAATTAAATATTTTACATGCTTTAGAGTTCATTCCCATCATCAGTTGTAAATGTAACTAACTTACTAACCATCACACCGTCTCACCGAAGGGATAGGCCGCACAATGGACCGCCATACTGTTCCTTCCTGACATTCTTTTCTCAATTCGTCAAAATTCACACATTTAATCATCCACACACGTCAATATTCCGTAGAGTAGTAAGAGCTCTGTCTTCCATACTGAAGTTCCCAGGTTCGATTCCCGGAGATGGCCGTGTGATAGTCACACTGTTTTTGGTCTGGTGTAGAATACACAAAACAATAAAATGGAGATAGATTGGCTACTTATCACATGTCATAAGAATCAATAGAATAGCTTAAATAAATTGTATACAGTATAAATTGTAATAAATTGTATTTTTGATTTCAAACGACCTTTTTGTATACAAAAAAAAACCCATCTTGCTTCATTATTATTATATTATATATAACATGTGATAGACAGCTACCCCAGGACAAAGACAGTGTGACAATCACACTGCCATCGCCAGGAATCGATCCCAGGACCTTCGATATGGTAGTCAGAGCTCTAACCACTCTACCACAAAGGTCGTCAAACATGTATAGTTTTATATATTCGTCGGTAATGTAAATATAATATTGGTCATTTGATATTACCCTAGCAGGGCAAAACATTTCACATCACAACATTTCGGCGCGGATGTGACCACGATGTAACGTGATATTATAATACTTGTATATTACTTTTTATTTTATTTTATCTTAATTTTATTTTTTATTTCCAGTACTATAAGTATTTTAACTCTTAAATATTATGTATACCTTATTTTGTCTTAGTTTAACTTCAATCTTGTTTCTCACTATCATTTGTTGATTGTTAACTATTATTTTTAATCGGTGGTAGCATGTAATTGGCCTTATTTTAATTATTCTAAATGTTTCTTTTATATACTCGTATATGTTATTGATATCGCTGTATGTTACTCTTAATAAATAAATAAAATAAATAAAATCAATGATGAAAGGCTCCTCACGATACTCTAATGGATTTGAAATAATAAAAATAATAAAACTTTTCAGTTCAAATACAATAATAATTACCCTTACTTAATTTTACCCCTCCCCCTCTTTCAAATAATAATAAGTGACGAATTTGTTTCACTTTATGGTTTAAATACTGAGAGGGGTCGTCTGTTATTCGATACATGTTTGCCAAAAGTGCCATAATATTTTCTTAAAGAATGTCATGGTGAATACAGAAGAGATGATAGCATTCGTGGCAGAACGGCAACAGCCATGGCTACCACACTCCGGGTTCGATTCCTGGCGATGATAGTTTGAAAAAAAAACAGTTTAATAATTTAAACATTATATTCCTCAGTAATATTTTAAGAATTTCCATTTTTGAAGTTAACTATCAATGATAATTTTTAAACAATCACACATCGTGTAATGAAAAAAATGAATGAAAAAACATTTTAAAACTGTGTTCTTTGTGAAGTGTTTATTCTTACCTGCGTACACAAGTACACACGTTTTTTTTCCAAAGTTCTAATTAAGAATTCGAAATCGGAATTAGGCAAGTTTCACACAAATCGCTATTCCTATTATAGTTTATCGGACAGTGCCCTACTCACTCTCTTCCAAGGGGTGGGGACCCCTGGTAGGGTAGCGATGGAGGTCAGATTGTGAAGGATGATACGGTTAATTAAATTACGCAATGTGTACGTAGGCAGACAACATTCATATTAATATATATGATAGAATAACTTACTATATTACCATTCATACTTCATCATTCAAAATCAGAATCACATACAACATTACCGCCAACTTTTAATACACATAAGATACACTATTTTATGTGAATGAAACTATTTATACGAATGAAAACGTCTGTTTTCTAGAAGTTTTATTATATTACATGTGAATTACATGTTTCACCTGTCTAAGACATTACCAAATAAAGCATTTCTTACATTTCTTTCGTATTTCGTAATTGGGTAATCTATCATATTTCCTAACTAACTAACTAACCATCACGCCATCTCTTCGAAAGGATAGGCATAAAAATGGACTACCACACTTTTTTTTTCTGACATATTTCTCTCGCTTCCTCAACATTCATACGTCGTGTCATGCACGCGCGTTGATTTCTTTGACTCCTCACGTGGCCAACATTCAATATTTGATTTATTTGATCAGGCCATGTTTTCCTCGGTCTTTCTCTCTTTCTAGTTCATTCATTCTTTCCATGTGTCCAAACCATCCAAATGATCATTCCATTATTTTGTTCATAACACCATCGTTCGCACCGCATTCACCTCTAGTATTTTCATTCGACATTCAATCATACACAGAGTATACATATATTCGTTTTAGAGATCTCATTTATTTTGCATTTATTCTACTTTCATCCTTCTTTTGCCAGATCCATGGTTCGCTTCCATACATAATTCCTAATTAATGTAAATGAAAACGTATGTCTTCTAGTCATATGGAATGACATGTTTCGCCTTTTATCGCCAATATCAAATGCCTTAGAAGGGCACGTTTATATTTATATTAATTATTTTATAAAGAGTTTTACACCATTATTTCAGAGACAATAAATATCATATATCGTTTTCTCGCACATTCTTTCCAGTGATAAGTGAAAGTAGTCACTAAAAATTGTTTAAAAAATGCGTTTTATTCAATTATTGGTTAAACATACTCTTTATTAAATATTTTCAAAACATTAATTACGTATTAAATTTTAAAAATGTATTTTGCGTAGGCAGTGTATATAATGCCCCATTATCCAGAGCGATAGTCAAAGCCAATAAACCTTAGGCTACATATGGTATTTCGAAAATGTAATCTATTATATTAACCGAAACTAAAACAATATTCCATGGGCGATATTACGAAATATAACCCACGCTGCAATTCGCAACTCAAACAGCATCCATCCCTATCAACATTCCACACTTGTGAGGGTGGATGGCTGGTGTATTGATTCCAGTTAATGTTGTATATCATCACATAAATAATCAAGCATTACCTCAATACAGCTTTACCCAATACAAATATCGCGGTTTTGTCCATCACATAATGTTTAATTGATGAACATTAATCAAAAACCATATTATTTTCTAGTTAATTACCCAATTAAAAAACTAACTATTGTGTACTAATGTGGTTACCTGGTAAACATAATTTTTCAAATTATTGACTTTTATCTCTTCTTCTTCTTAGTTTAGGCCGTATGACCTGTTTGTGACGGTGGGCTTCCCTAGGATGATGATGTTTAGCCATCTCTCCATCTCTTCGGCGGTCTTCCTGGTAATCTCTCGCTGCTTGGGTTTTCATCTTTAACAATTTTTGTAATTCTTGTATTCTCCATGCGGTCCACGTGGTCTCTCCAAAAACGCCTTCTGCTTCATTCTCATCTCACTGTGTCTTCAACACCACAGACAGACCTTATCGTTTCATTTCTGATCCGATCTCTGAGGGTTTTGCCTGCGATGGAGCGTAGGGTTCGCATTTCTGCTACTCTAAGAAGGTTATTAGTTCTATTGGTATTGGCTCTGACCTCTATTCCATACGTCATGATGGGACGAACGCATGCCTTGTATATCTTAACTTATATTATACTTCAACGAGTCTTCTTGTTGTTGTTCATCTTCTTAAAGGCCTGATTACCCGTTGTTTGTTGCATATCCGTCCTTCTGGGAAGACCGCCAACTATCAAGTCATATTTTCAGTGGTT
>JAHDVF020000634.1:0-238464 GCA_022606425.2 Lepidostoma basale | reverse complement strand
ATACGGAATGGACACGACCCTTAACCCTTAACGTACCGTGTTCAAAACAAAACGCTCGCTCCCATGTGGTAAATTCAGTTTACCGCTAACTTTATCTAAATATCAAGCATATGACTCGATGAATCAAAATTTAATTTATGTCATCTTGTAGGGAATTTCATTAGGAATAGATCGATATCTATAACATACATGGATTATTTGAAAAACATATCATTATTAATTTTTTTCTGGAACCATGCGATTTCTGATATGGAATGCGTCACAGCATACGAGCAACTGGAAACCAAGTATAAACTTGTCTCCGCGCAGCGGCCGGCGGGGCGAGACTTTACGAGATTTTACGTATGATAAAGGCACCTAGGCAAAATGTATAGTACGTTCGAGACAACGAGTACGTATTAATATTTGTCCCTTTTGGTAAAGTGTTAATATTTTCACAGTTCTGATATTATTAAGTTGCGTGCTGCGTTTCCATCCACAGTCGGTATTATTACGTACCTATTGAAAAGGTCAAACATATCATTTATAATACGTTCAAAACAGCGAGTAAGTATTTGTCACTTTTGATAAAGTTGTAAATATTAGCAAAACAAATTCTACCTTAACACGAATGAAGGTGAGGGCAGTCTTAGAAAATTTTTTTTTTTGGGATGAAGGAAGTAATTTTTTGCTTTTTTTTATTACGAAATATTGAGAACACTTCAATGGAGGATTACAATTTTTTTATAATATTAGGGTCCATAGGTTTTAAGAAAATCAACTTTAAATTGGCAGTGGAAACTCAATTGACCACATGGCAACGCGACGGTTAATCATTAGACTTATAAACTTGCATTTGAATACATTTATTTTATGTTGTTAATATATGGGGTTCAAAGGGGTAGTAGGGCTACGATGGGGTATGTTTTGCTGGAAAATATGCCTCTACAAAATGTCGTAAGGCGCCATGTTGCATTTACAACAGCAACACTACTATGATGTATGAATGTTGAGGAAGCGAGAGAAATATGTCAGGAAAGAAAAGTGTGGCAGTCCATTCTTTCTGCCTACCCCTTCAGGGAGACGGCGTGATGGTTGGTTAATTAGTTAGTTAGTTTAACACAACTATCAAGTCCAACTCTCTAGCGTCCACGAGAGGTCTTTTTAAAGACCCCGCGAACTCCGGGCAATGTGGCACAATTACTTAGTGCCATAGCAGATAGAGAGAGGACGAATGGCGAGCTTCCAGCGCCATAAAACTTGATACACCCAGCTAAGGGAAGGTAACCCCGACAGAAAATCCTCCAGAGAAAGCAAGGGGATACCACTCTGTGGAGTGAAGGATAGTCAACGTTAGGGAGACCTGACAGGACACAGAAAGAAGAAGATGTTAATATATCTATTATCATTTGACATCTCTGTAACCCACGTATCACCACCAAATTTTCCACAAGACCTTTATGTTTAAGACCAATTGGCATTGAAAACTTATTTTTTGCATTAATTAATATGGTATGTCCAGCATTAATTAATATGGTATATTTACTCCGAGCGGTAATGAATTACATGTGATTTATGGACGTGATAAGCATTTACCATTGCCCACGGGTAGGTAGGTATACAATATCTGTGGCATTACTCTTCCAATAGTAAAACCGGAGGTGTACGTAGGTACCTAGAAGAATTTAAATCGTATCCAAATAGAATCTAGATGCATTCAAACAGGATTATATTATTCAGTACCTACCCGAACAGGTCCGTTCGTTTGGTTTTCTAATTGCATCGAGCGGTCTCCAGAATATATTTTCACTGCATGAAAGTTATCCTTTCGAATTTCAAATCAAAAGTGGATGCTTGTTTTCAAGCGGAAAGCATTAAAAAAAATAACGATTGCGTCACCATTTATCACTCGAGAACGGCTGGACCGATTTTGATGATCTTTGATTTGTTGGATTTGTCTCCGTCCCGAATAGCAGAATAACTATTAAAACATCGTAAAAAAATCGACCCAAGTGCATCCCATCCAGCAAATATAATAGTTTAACAGAAAGTAGTTAAAAAATGCTACGCGAATCATTTCGATTCGCTTCAATAAAGCAAATCCCTTGCTGCCATGTGAATTACATTCATACCAATGTAATTCAAATACTTTTCATTTTGATTTTTGCACATTTATTGAATTTATTCATTCATTTTTACTTAATGAATAACTGAATTTAATTCAACTAATAAGTTAACACAACATTTATTGATTCTGAGGCGGTACGAAGTTCGCCGAGTCAGCTAGTATAATATAAATAGGTGAGAACCAGGATGTCATCATGAAAGATTACGAGATTATTTAAAATACAAGAGAGCAAGAGAGGTATACGACGATTCTCTACGAAAGTATAATAATTCGAAATGGAATTATTTTGAAATTTGTTCTGATTAAAATTAGCAGTACTTAGGCACTTAAAACAAACATTTAAAAATAGTAAGTTTAGTATTTTTAAATGTAAATCAGTTGGAAAGTATCACTTATGAATATATTATGTATGATTAGAATTTTAATATATGCCATATCGAATATATTTTATAATATTTTCCTTATACAAGAAATCTTTCCCATGACGAAATGCAAGACAAAGAAAAATTGCGCAATTCAACAAAAATATTTTCTAATTGATATTTTATTCTGAGACAAAGGCAAACAAAAGAGATGTTGGAAGGCCATAGAAGAGGTGAATTGACGACGCGGTAAACGAAAGGCGAACGACAAGAATGAGTAGAAATGTTTGAAAGAAGCAAATATCTAGAGGTGGAAGATCAAGGCTAAGAATAAATAAAACTAACTATAAGACAGTCAATTTTTCATCACACAATAGACCAGAAGCACAAGAATAATGATTCAAAATAGAGAGTACAAAGATTTCAACAATTGCAATTACATCTTGAAACAAAATAATATCTATTATATATATTTCTGCATAATTATACCTATATGTGTTCACAAAAGTAGATATTTCAACTCTTGAAAATGTTGTTCCTTGTTCAATCCTGTTTAAACCTTTTAGTGCCATAAGCAAGAATATACATACCTGAAACACAATATTCGATTGGGCCGAAATAACCAAACCGCAGAGCTAAAAAAAAGAATTGGACTTAGCTGGGCAGCTTTCGGAAACATGAGAAACTGTTACATTGTCCAAATAAAGTGCCGAGAAACTGCGAGTGACCCAAAGAGCCATGGAAATAACCATGTTAAGAATAAGACTAAGAGACAGAGTCAGAAACGATACGGTGAGAGAAAGAACAAGGGTCACTGACATCATCCACCGGGTGGCGACTCTAAAATGGCAATGGGCAGGTCACGTAGCCAGAAGCTCGGACGAAAAATGGACAAGAAGACTGCTGACTTGGAGACCGTGGACGGCAAAGAAAAGTGCAGGGCGACCGCATCTACGGTAGAAGGATGATCTGAACAGACACGTCGGAATAACCTGGATGCAGTCTGCACAGGACAGAGTGACATGGAAGCGAATGGAGGAGGCCTTTGTCCAGGAGGGGACGGGAATAGGCTGAGGAAGAAGAAGATATATGCATAATTATACCTATATGTGTTCATAAAAGTAGATATTTCAACTCTTCAAATTGTCGTTCCTTGTTGAAATCCTGTTTTAACCTTTAAGTGCCATTAGCGAGAAGTTTCGCTTAATATTTTGACGCCCGTATGGTCGGTCACACGAAATAAGAGAGAAGTCATCAAGAAAAAGTACGACGAGAATATTTTGAGAGATTCCAGTGTTGTTGTGCGTGTTCTAATTTTTTAAATTAATAACTAACTAACTAACTAACTAACCATCACGCCGTCTCCCCGAAGGGGTAGGCAGAAAGAATGGACTGCCACACTTTTCTTTCCTGACATATTTCTCTCGCTTCCTCAACATTCATACATCGTGTCATGCACGCGCGTCGATTTCTCTGACTCCTCACATGGCCGACATTCAATATTTGATTTATTTGATCGTGCCACGTTTTCCTCGGTCTTCCTCTATTTCTGGTTCCATTTACATCATTAACATATAATTTTTTTACCATTCTTTCTTCATTCATTCTTTCAATATGTCCAAACCATCTTAATGATCCTTTCATTATTTTGTTCATGACACTATCATTCACACCGCATTCACTTCTTATATTTTCATTCGGCACTCTATCATACACAGAGTATCCACACATTCTTCTAAGAGATCATTTATCAGTTTATATCTTTAAATTAATAAATAAAAAATAAATCAATTGATCTAGTAAATTGGAATAAAAACGTGTTAAATTAAATAAAATAAAAACAACACAATTATGAGTATTTCAATTAGCATGGACAAAATAATGAAAGGGTCATTCAGATGGTTTGGACATATCAATGGGTTAAATATTGAATGGATTTTTGAGGGTGTTTTATTGCTCTGAGGCTATTGATTGAGTAAGGGGACAGTTTATATTTTAAGACAAAATAAATGGACATTGACACAAGTTGAAAAAACAATACTTTTACACAATAGAATTTTTAACAAATGATCCGTCTCACGGTTTTATGATTGTACGAAAGAAAAGACAAAATTATTTAAAAAGTAACACATAAACTTTTTTCCCTATACATAATAGGCTAAAAGCAGTTACATAAATTTTAAATTGTCCCCTACTTAATCAATAGCCATGGAGCAATAAAACACCCTCAACTCAATACTTCCATCTAAAAATCCATTCAAAATTTAACCCATTGATAGTCTATTGTTATCTCCCTAGTACTAGCCAAGTTAACTAACACATGTTAGTATTAGCCAAGTACTAGCCAAGTACTAGCCAAGTACCTAGTACTAGCCAAGTTAACTAACACATGAAGCCTAGCGGCTTCTAACAATATGTTGGTCGACAGCCTTCACATTGTGTTAATAAGGTAGTTTGCTAAATGCCGAAAATCATTCTCCATAGATGGCGTTAGTGGGTCGGTTGTATAGGTTAATTCTTGAAAAAATTCACAAGTGCAACCAAATCTACATAGATGGCTGACTGAAACTGCCACGTGAAGATAAATATGGATTTTGAAGTATATATACATCTTCCAAAAAATTTGTCATACATGATCACAAATAACAAAGGTGGAATGGGGAATGTTGTAATTACATAAAGCGTGCGCTTAACCCAACCAATGACAGGTCATAAGTCCTGTAAACACCTGGATCATCCATGTTCAGTTTCCAGTTTACGTCTTCGTCTCTATTGAGATACAATTAAAACACATGTTATATATAATTCTAGGTTCTCAGTTTGTAATAATTTTGGTTAGTTTATATCGTTCTCCCGATGATGAAGGTGTGAGCCTTCGAAACATGTCGAGAAAAATAAACTCAAAAGTGGAAAAAACAGTGTTTTAATTCATAAAAATTCGTCAGAAATGGTTATTATATCTTATGCGAATTCGATTTGTCATATGCCCGATTACATTTTTGCCACAAAAATGGAGCTGGTAGCTAACTGACTCCAACGGAATGCGAGGGTTAAATGAACTCCGCATTACTTCCGCATTGCAACCCTGAATTCATAACACGTTACGAGATACCCTAGAGTCGTGTTCCAATACATCCAAAGATGCATCCAATCTTACATAACTGAAGTGCTTTTAAAATTAGCATTTCATTCAAATATTACTAACCAATCATACGATAAACATAATCGTATGTATAATTAACACTAAATATACGGATATTTTGTGAATAAAACACTGCTTTTTTATTTTTACTTTCGGGTTTATTTTTTTTATAGATAGTATGAACAGAATTATGAAAGGATCGCTGCGATGGTTCGGACATATGGAACGCATGGATGGAGAAAGAATGGTTAAGAAAGTATACGTTAATAATCTTAATGGAGTACGGAGTCGAGGCAAACCGAGGAAAACATGGCATGACCAAATTAATCAAATGTTAAAGGTTGGTCATGTTAGAAGTCGGAGGAATCGACGTGCGTGTATGACTCTTTGTATGAATGTGGAGGAAGCTGGAGAGGTTTGACAGGATAGAGTAGTGTGGCAGTCCATTCTCTCTGCCTACCCCTGCGGGGAAACGGCGTGATGGTTTGTTTTGTTTTATTTTTCTCGACAAGTTTTAAAGGGTTTTATAACGAAGAAGTTAAATCTTAGAAATAATATCATGTCAAACTAACTAACTAACCATCACAATGTCTCCCCGAAGGGTTAGGCATGAAGAATGGACAACCGCACTTTTCTTTCCTGGCATACTTCTCTTGCTTCCTCGACATTCATACATCGCGTCATGCACGCACGTCGATTTTTCTGACTCCTCACGTGGCTGACTTTCAATATTTCGTACACGTTTTCCTCCATCTTCATCTATTTCTAGTTCTATTTACATCGTTAACATATCCTTTTTATCATTTTTTCTTCATTCATTCTTTCCATGTGTCTAAACCATCTCAATGTTCCTTTCATTATTTTGTTCATAACATTTTAATTCGCACCGCATTCACTTCTTATATTCATTGATAATGTCATGCCAACAAGTAATTCGTCATTATGAAATTACACGGTGTTTACATTTATCTATAACTGAATTGACAGATTCAATTAATACTAAATTTACGGGTTCAATTAACACTGAATTTACGGTTTAAATTAATACTAAATTTACGGCATTTAATTAACACTGAATTTGTATAAGTAAATTAACACCAGATTTATGGCATCCATCAATTTAATGAATTGCAAGATTAACGTTATATATACTTACCAGTCAAAATGTCCAATTTAGACAGAAACAAATAAATGTACAATTTTATTATAAAACTTTTTAAATCATTGTAAATTTGTAACGAAAAATTGCTGCTTCCATTATTTGATTAATCTTCCAATAGCTTCTACTAAATTACTAGCTATTCATTTTGAACGGTTGGTAGAGATGGATATACAAAAAACTCTTAGTGCCTATACAATAGGTTGTTACATTAAATATAGATACTACAGTTTCTTTTTATCAAAGAGATGAAAAATTATTTGTGATATATGATTTCGTTCTTACCTACTTTGCAACTAACATTAAATTTAGTTACTTTAACCCTTAACGTACCGTGTTCGATGACTCGATGAATCAAAATTTAATTTATGTCATCTTGTAGGGAATTTCATTAGGAATAGATCGATATCTATAACATACATGGATTATTTGAAAAACATATCATTATTAATTTTTTTCTGGAACCATGCGATTTCTGATATGGAATGCGTCACAGCATACGAGCAACTGGACACCAGGTATAAACTTGTCTGCGCGCCGCGGCCGGCGGGGCGAGACTTTACGAGATTTTACGTATGATAAAGGCACCTAGGCAAAATGTATAGTACGTTCAAGACAACGAGTACGTATTAATATTTGTCCCTTTTGGTAAAGTGTTAATATTTTCACAGTTCTGATATTATTAAGTTGCGTGCTGCGTTTCCGTCCAGTCGGTATTATTACGTACCTATGAAAAAGGCCAAACATATAATTTATAATACGTTCAAAACAGCGAGTAAGTATTTGTCACTTTTGATAAAGTTGTAAATATTAGCAAAACAAATTCTACCTTAACACGAATGAAGGTGAGGGCAGTCTTAGAAAAAAAAATTTTTTGGGATGAAGGAAGTAATTTTTTGCTTTTTTTTTATTACGAAATATTGAGAACACTTCAATGGAGGATTACAATTTTTTTTATAATATTAGGGTCCATAGGTTTTAAGAAAATCAACTTTAAATTGGCAGTGGAAACTCAATTGACCACATGGCAACGCGACGGTTAAGTAAATATTACACTTACACAGTTGTCATCGCAAACAAAAGCCTCATCAAAAAACTAAAATCTCTTGGGTATGCTAGGGTATAACTCTCTTGAACTAAGGGGGGAAGGATTTATCATTTAAGGAATGGTTTGGACGTACGAATAGAATGAATGAAGAAAGAATACTAAAAAAATTATCTTGTAACGATGCAAATGGAACCAGAAATAGAAGAAGACTGAGAAAAAAGCTGGCACGATCAAATAAATCAAATATTGAATGTCGGCCACGTGAGGAGTCAGAGAAATCGACGCGCATGCATGACACGATGTATAAATGTTGAGGAAGCGAGAGAAATGCCAGGAAAGAAAAGTTAGTTTTGATAGATCTTCTTCTTCTTCCTTATTGTAGACCTATGAGGTCTGTTCTCCAGAGTGTTGCTCCTTCTGTGATGTAGATTCCAAGCTGTCCTTCCATCTTTTAGGAGGTCTTCCACGAGGACGAGTCCCATGAGGCTGATTATGCAAAGCAATATAGGGGAGTCTGATGGTGTCCATTCTTTGAACATGACCGTACCAATCCCTTTTTCGTTGTCTGCTCCATCTTAGAATATCCTCAACCTCACATATCTCTCTTATTCTGGTGTTCCTCACGCGATCCCTCAGTGTCTTGCCTGCTATCGTCCTCAGTGTCTTCATTTCGGAAAACCTCAAAACTTGTTTGGTCCTTACTGTGTCTGCCCTTGATAGATGTTTTCAAATATTTTTCTTAAGAAAAAAAATAACAAAATAATTTACAGAGCGCTGGTACCGTAGACTTTTTTATATCAAAATAGCTATAACTTTTTGTAACATACAAATTAGCTATAATTAAAATAAAGATATCAATATATATCTCAATCCGTATTCCTTATCGCCTTTATAATAGAGCGGAAATGGGTTGTAATTAATACGAATGAAACCGCGTGTATTCTTCTTCTTTTAATAGATCTGACGATCTGTGACACAGAAATCATGTCTCGTGGGATGATGAGGTCCAGCTGTCCCTCCATCTCTTAGGCGGTTTTCCAGGTGGGCGGTATCCAGAGGTGATTTCATAAGCGGCTGTATATGCGAGTCTGTCACTATCCATCCGGGTTAAAGGATCTTGGTATTGTTTATGAAAGTAAGCTGACTTTCCATACTCACATCGAGAGAATATGTGGAGTTGCACTGAAAATGTTAGGATTTATTCTCCGAACTGGAAGAGTTATCAGAAATCCCTAAGCTTTGCGAATCTTGTATAACTCATTGGTCCGGAACCGGCTCGAGTGTGGTTCGGTGATGTGGAGTCCCCACGAGGCGAGATACTCGCTCATGTTAGGGAGAGTTCAGAAAAGTTTCTGAGATATCTCTACATGAAGAAGTTTGGTAGCTATCCGTGGCTTTATCCCACTGCATTCCTCTTGGGCATGCTGGGGACCAATAGTTTGCAGATAAGAAGGGATGGGTGCACACTTATCCATTTCTTTAGACTTATCAGGGGATTCTTTGAGAATTCCGTCATCTTGGAAGCTAACCATCTTTATGTTTCGGATGGTTATCTTCGACAGCGTCAGCACAGACTGTTTTATCCCCAGCATGCAGAACCAACCTGCCTCTGGTGATGTCGGTGGGGAGAGCAATCAAACTGCTGAACATGATCGCTTCGGAGATTGATGTCTTCCATATTCATGAAAGTACGTTCAGAAGACAAATACTCTTGACTTTGGAGAGTATCTTGTATTCCTAATGTCGAAACATCTATCATGCGTTCCTGGTATTATACATTTATTATATTTTACCTATACTCAATAAATGTCTTAAACTATAATAATTGTTTGTGATATCTTTTGAGAAAATAAACTGATCTGATTTGATTTGATTTGGTTCGAACAGTGTCGGCCCGCGTCTCTACAGCGTACGTCATGACAGGTCGCACGCATGTCTAATTAATTCTGATCTTGCTGTCAATGCGCTTGTTTTTAGAAAATGCATTTTAATTATATTATTATCGGATGTTTCTAAATGCTTTGAAAAGGCGAAATATGTAATTCCCATTCAATAAAATAGAAAATGTGTATTATTTTATGGAAATGACATATTACGTCATTTCTAAGTCATTGTGAAACATGTCATAATGCTAAAAACTTAATATTAATGTTGTTATTTGAAATTTCTTAGTGAAAGTTTATCGTCAATATTGAAAATAAAATAATAAAGAATTATATATTCTTAACAATGATATATTATTAACATTTGTCAAAACTGACCATATTTGTAAACAATTTTATAATATTTATAATATTTAAACTAACGAACTAACCATCAAGCCGTCTCCCCGAAGGGGTAGGCAGAAATAATGGACTTACACACTTTTCTTTTTTGACATATTTCTCTCGGTTCCTCAACATTCATAAATCGTGTCATGCACGCGCGTCGATTTCTCTGACTCCTCACGTGGCCGACATCCAATATTTGATTTATTTGATCGTGCCACGTTTTCCTCGGTCTTCCTCTATTTCTGGTTCCATTTACATCATTAACATATAATTTTTTTACCATTCTTTCTTCATTCATTCTTTCCATATGTCCAAACCATCTTAATGATCCTTTCATTATTTTGTTCATAACACTATCATTCGCACCGCATTCACTTCTAATATTTTTATTAGACACTATCTCACACAAAGTAACCACACATTCGTCTAAAAGATCTCATTTCCACTGCATTTATTCTACTTTCATTCTTCTTTTAGTAGTTCCATGCTTCGCTTCCATACATAAGGGTCGGTACTAAATAGCATTATTTAAATATTTATATTTATATAATATCACTGATGAAAGGCTGGTTAGTCCGAAACATGTCTGGTATTTAATTTTTATTTTTTTAATAATCTGAGTGTTGTAAACTTATTATATATTCGTTTATAGGATGAAAGGAATAAATGCGGTAGAACTGAGATCTCTTAGACGAATGTGTAGATACTCTGTGTATGATAGTGTCGAATGAAAATATAAGAAGTGAATGCGGTGCGAATGATGGTGTCATGAACAAAATAATGAAAGGATCATTAAGATGGTTTGGACGTATGGAAAGAATGAATGAAGAAAGAATGGTAAAAAAATTATATGTTAACGATGTAAATGGAACCAGAAATAGAGGAAGACCGAGGAAAACGTGGCACGATCAAATAAATCAAATATTGAATGTCGGCCATGTGAGGAGTTAGAGAAATCGACGCGCGTGCACGACACGATGTATGAATGTTGAGGAAGCGAGAGAAATATGTCAGGAAAGAAATGTGTGGCAGTCCATTCTTTCTGCCTACCCCTTCGGGGAGACGGCGTGATGGTTAGTTAGTTAGTTAGGATATATTTAGTTTGATTCCACTTTGGTTCATGTATTCGACCATCTTTGGTAGCTCGCTGCGCGCTGTACTAGAAGTTGGACAGGAGCTTCCGAAACCGGAAAATATTTCCGGAAGTAAAGATTTTTTGCCCCGTATAAACTTGCTTGACTGTGCGATATTAATCAGTAATAGTTTTAGCTTTGAATGTAAATTTTTTTTTCGTACATGTTAAAAATTTCAAATCAAATCAAATCAGTTTATTGACTCAAAAGACATTACAAACCGCAAAATGTTTAAGGCATCTATTGAGTACAGGTAAAATATTATAAAAATACAACATAATACCAGGAACGCAAAAGAGATGGTTCGACATTAGGAAGACAAGATACTTTCTAAAGTCTAGAGTATTTGTCCCCGGAACGTACCTTCACTATTAATATGAAAGACGTCGATCTCCGAGGAGACCGCGTTCAGCAGACTAATTGCTCTTCCCACCGGTGTCACTAGAAGCAGATTGGTTCTGGTGGCCGGTAGGTAAAACAATCTGTGCTGTCGCTGTCGGAGAAATCTATCAGGGACAAAAAGACCAACACCCTCTAGCACGGCCGAGTTCTCGAAATATTCCCTGATTATTTAAAAAAAAAATGGGTTATGAGATGCCCATCTCTTTGAAGCTGTAAATAATTGAAGAAGTGTTATTAAATTTCACATTTAATAACACCATTTTTTCTACACTACTGTCATACAACAAAAATCAGAACAAATATCAAAATAATAAACACCGCCTCACTGACACTTAAAGTGTACAAATCCGAGACGATTAGATTTAACGTACAAATTGCTCTTCCTGTTGGCATCACCAAAGGCAGGTTGGTTCTGCATGACGTAGCAAAGAACAATTTATAGAAGCAATTGCTGACTGTTTTATTGATTCGAGTTTTCAATGAAAGATCAGGATCAAAGAAAGATGGACGCCAAGAAGTTTTATTGCTTTTTTAGGAGAGATATCTGTGTCGGATACTGGGGAGCGATTAATTAAGTTTTGGTGCTTTGTAAAAGCAGTCCAAAGAAATTCTGTTTTTGATAGGTTTAGTTTGAGTTTGTTCGAAGCCATCCAATTTGATACAGCGTAATGTAAGCCCTCGTCTGAATTCCATATGGCAACGGCAGATTAACTGATATAAGGAAATATTATATATTTAAACGTTATGCAATACTTAAAATTAGTAAAAAAAGCCCGTCTCAATTATCGGGATCCGGAATAACCGGTTTGCAGATTATCCGTAGCAATAGAAAAATATGTATTACGTATGTCTAAAATTTTGAAATACTATAAAAATACGTTGTTATATTTTTATGACAACTACCGTCTTTTTTGACCTACTTTAAGTACAAGACCCGGTCTTTCTAATTTGCAAATTGTAAATTACACGATTGTTAATATATTTTATATAATGCGCGATATTAGTTTTCGTCTGTAGCACACTTTCGCGGGAAGGTAGCAAGTCTGCCTTCGTTGTAAATTAGCAACAGCTATGATTGCCACGCCAAAGGTCCCGGATTCCCAGCGATGACGACAAAATTTTCACGCTATATTTAATCTGCTAAAATGCACGTGACAATAAAATGGCGATAGACTAGCTACCTATCACATGTCATGAGAATCAATGAATAAAAAGTTGTATGCAATAATTGGGTTTATTTTATTTTAGTTTTTTCATACACAAATGAAACATAACTAACTAACCATAACGCCGTTTCTCTAGAGGGGTAGGCAGAGAGGATGTATCGCCACATTGTTCTATCCTGACATAACTCTCGAGCCTCTTCTACATTCACACACACTACGTCACACATCGTGACGCTCGTCGATTGTTCCTACTTCGAACATGGCTGCCTTTCAGTCATTGATTAATTCAGTCATGCCGTGCCTTCCTTGGCCTTCCTCGACTTATTTTTCCATTCACGCTACTTGTATATATCTTTTTAACCATTCTTCCCTCATCCATTCGTTCTTAATTTTATTTATCACGCGTTCATCCGCCTTACATTCCTTTCTTACTTCATCATTAGATATTCTATCATACATAGTTTTTCTGCACAACCTTCTGAGTGACCTCATTTCTACGGCATTAATCATACTTTCATCCTTCTTCAGCCAACTCCAAGCTTCACTTGCATACATAAGGGTCGGCACCAGAACTCCATTGTGCACTGCCATCTTTGCTTCAGTCGATATATTTTTATTTACGGTAATGACTTTGAGTGCACCATTTATTTTGTTTCCAGCTCCAACCCTTCTTCCGATACCTTTCTTCATTTTTCCATCACTTGTAAACATGCTTCCCAGATAAACAAATTCGGTAACTTACTCTAAGTTCGCACCGTTCGTACTTATGTCCGCCATACATTCTTCCTTTTCAAATACCACAATTTTAAACTTTGACGCGTTCATCACAAGGTCATACCTACTTATTGCATACTTGGTACATTTTTGACACTAGGACTTGTAGATCGTCCATGTTGTCAACGATTAAAACAGCGTCGTCTTCGTATAGCAAATAGCTGATGGACAAATCTTTCATTTTCGCACCAGCGTTTATGCCATTTAATTCTTTCATACACTTGTCCATGTATAGATTAAACAACCCGGGGGGACAATACACAACCCTGTTTGACCCCAAATTAATCAATTACTGAAAGACGGCCGTCGTCCAAACAGTGGTGGTAATCCCATAGAAGCCCAGAAGCGCGGCTTGCGTAAGAAGTTTGAACCAAAACCCCCAAATCTTAGTAATAAGTAGTAATTAACAATCCACCAAATCCCCTTTCAACAATTTTCCCATCAGACGTAAGAGGAATAGCCACAAGAGCTGAACCTCTGTAAGCCAGAAGAGGTTTTGATTCAAAATTTCTTACGCAAGCCGGGCTTCTGAGCTTCTATGGGAGTACCGCCACTGCTTCGAAGTAGGATCAATCGACGAGCGTGCATGTCACGACGTGCGATGTAGAAGAGGCGCGAGAGTTATGTCAGGACAGAAAAGTGTGGCGGTCCATTCTTTCTGCCTACCCCTCCCGGGAGACGGCGTGATAGTTAGTTAGTTAGTTTATGTATACGTTTAATGTCGGAAAGTCAAAGGTGTTAGTTTTTGAAAGGGAAGAGCAAATGACAGTTTGTAATATAAGTGTAAATGAAGATAACCTAGAACAGGTGAGGGAATTTGTGTATTTAGGTAGCATGTTCACAGCGGATGGCCGAACGGACAGTGATATTGAAAGAAGGGTTGGTGCGGGTAACAAAGTGAATGGAGCTTTAAAGTAGTTATTGGAAACAAGAATTTATCAATGAAAGCGAAAATGGCCGTTCACAATGGAGTTCTGGTTCCAACCCTTATGTATGGAAGCGAAGCATGGAACTGGCAGAAGAAAGATGAGAGCAGAATAAATGCGGTAGAGATGAGGTCCCTAAGACGTATGTGTGGTAGAACGATGTACGACAGAATCTCAAATGCTGATATTAGGAAGGAATGTAGAGCGAAAGAAGGTATTATGAACAAAATTATAAAAGGTTCGCTGCGTTGGTTCGGACATATGGAGCGCATGGGTGAAGAAAGAATGGTTAAAAAAGTATACGTTAACAATGTAAATGGAGTAAGGAGTCGAGGTAGACCGAGGAAAACATGGCATGACCAAATTAATCAAATATTAAAAGTTGGTCATGTCAGAAGCCGGAAGAATCGACGTGCGTGTATGACTCGATGTATGAATGTGGAGGAAGCTAGAGAGGTGTGCCGGGATAGAGTAGTGTGGCGGTCCATTCTCTCTGCCTACTCTCGCGGGGAAACGGCGTGATGGTTGGTTGTTGTTGTTGTTTTTAAAATTGTAGCGTTTGTTAGTTGGTTAGGTTGGTTACCTTCCATTATTTTCGCAATCTTGCAATTTGTGCATGATATCATCATGTGATGTTGATTGCTAATAAACAATTACATGTTTTTACAAGACATAACATACCCGCCATCTTATTTAGAGTAAATAATCAAAAACACAATTACAAGTCAACGTAAAACCACAAGATATTTCCCGGGTCGCGGAATAGTGAAATAGTTTAATTGCAGACTGGTGGGCGGGAAGAAATCTTCGGTTTATAACTAATGAGTATTCTTTGATAAAAACAATTTTGATATGCCCACCGCAGATGGCGCTTACATCACAGTAATCTGCACATAAATATAAACCGAGTATCCCAAAAAAAAAAAAAAACTAACTAACCAACCAACACGCCGTCTCCCAGAAAGGGTAGGCAGAAAGAATGGACTGGCACACTTTTCTTTCCTGGCATATTTCTCTCGCTTCCATACATCGTGTCATGCACGCGCGTCGATTTCTCGTGGCCGACATTCAATATTTTATTTATTAGATCGTGCCACGTTTTCCTCTGTCTTCCTCTATTTCTAGTTCCATTTACATTGTTGACATATATTATTTAAGCATTCTTTCTTCATTTATTCTTTCCATATGTCCAAACCATCTTAACGATCCTTTCATTATTTTATTCATAACACCATCATTCGCACCGCATTCATTTCTTATATTATATTTTCATTCGGCACTCTATCATACACAGAGTTTAACACATTCGTTAAGTTTTCATCGCAAAGAAAAGCTTATCCAAAAAATCTAAGATTGCAGTGCATAATGGTGTTCTTGTGCCGACCCTTATGTATGGAAGTGAAGCATGGAACTGGCATAAGAAGGATGAAAGTAGATTAAATTCTATAGAAATGATATCTGGTAAATATGTATATATGATAGTGTCAAATGCAAGTATAAGAAGTGAATGCGGTGCGAATGAAAGTGTTAGGAACAAAATAATGAAAGGATCGTTAAAATGGTTTTGGACACATGGAAATAATGAATGAAGAACGAATAGCAAAAACGAGTATATGTTAACGATGTAGATGGAACTAGAAATAGAGGTAGATTGAAGGAAACGTGGCACGATCAAATAAATCAAATATTGTATGTCGGCCACGTGAGGAGTCAGAGAAATCGACGCGCGTGCATGATACAATGTATGAATGTTGAGGAAGCGAATTGAGAAATATGTCAGGAAAAAAGTGCAGCAGTCCATTATTTCTTCTTACTCCTTTGGGAAAACGGCGTGATGATTAGTTAGTTAGTTAGTTCGTTTAACATATACTTTTTTATCATTCATTTATTCTCGTTCTCATCTTCATTCATTTTTTCCATGAGTCCGAACCATCTTAATGATCCTTTCATTATTTTGTTCATAACGCTTTCATTCACACTGCATTCACTTCTTATATTTTCATCCGACATTCGATTCGTGATGGTTAAATAGTTAGTTTTTTTTATATATACATATAGGTTATATATGTATATATGTATATATTTGTTTTGCTGTTAAAATTATATTAGTTTTATCGTTTTTATAAAGAATTTTGACAGGTGTAAAAATAAATTTTTCATTTGTTCCAATGACAATTTGAATAATTTATTCAATAAGTGCCTAATTACAGTTAATTTAAAAAACGGTGGATACGTGTAACATAAATTAAATAAACACAAAAGTCCGGATCATCCATGTCAACATGTGCAACATCGAAAAAAACATTATGTGTTATTACATTGTGTGCTAAATTAAAAAAACGGTGGATTCGTGGCACATAAATTAAATAGACAATATGTGCACCATCTAAAAAGAACATTTTGTGGTAAATTATTTTTATTTTGTTATTTTATTTTATATCATTGTATTTTATATTATTTGTTTTAGATTTATTTTGTGGGTGTTGGACGATCGAAGTGTGCGCGGGAGATGCCTATTGGTGGCGGTGAGGTTCGCAACCCATCACACCGCGTCTCCCGCGGGGCGAAAAGAGAAGGATGGAGTGCTGCATCAGTAAAAGTGTGACAGTCCATTCTTTCTGCCTACCCTTTCGGGGAGACGGCGTGATGATTAGTTAGTTAGTTAGTTAGTGTAATTGGCCTTATTTGAGTACTTCTCTGTGTATTTTTTTATATATTATATATACTTATTCGCTGTTTGTTACCCTAAAATAAATTAATTAATTAATAAATATAATAAAGATAGTAGTAACTTTCCGAGATCGACACATTGCATCTGTATGTATCTAATTTAGAAACTTATTCCAAAGTATGTATAATTCTATAAAGTTTTTGAATTAACACACATGACCGCCACAAGCTACAGATGATCAAGTCAATTTCTCCGTACTACACATTGAATAAATAACACATTTTCTTTCTACAGATGAATAGCGTTCGATGAAGCATCGTTACAGCTTACTTGTGGTCCATAAATTGGATATAATCTCGCGGGTAAATCATTGTCGATGGCGGTACAGCTTATTTATCTAGGAATCATGTTTAAAAGAGATAGAAAATTGGATGAATACATCGATCTATCGAAAGGGTTGGTGCCGGAAACAAAATGAAGGGTGCACTCAAATCATTGCATATATAGAATATTGTTTTTAGGAGTTTGGTTTTTAAACTGCCAACGTTGTTTCTGCAGAATGTCAATTTGACAGTTGACAGTTGATTTGTAGTCAGCACGTTTTGCCATTTCACCCAGTTGCTCAATAAAGTTGTCGAAAATTGGACTTCACGATTGCGCTTCATTCGAGCTAGCCGAGGCGCTCATATGCCCGAAATGTTGTGGTTTTTTTTTTCATTTTGAACTTGTATACCGCTAAAATCACCTTTTGTTATAAAAAGGTTATAAAGGGTGTTTTTTTAGAGGTATGCAAATTGTAAATGAAAAAAAAAACATATAAAAATAAAGTTAATGTCTATGATATTGGGTTTATATAATAGATAATTTTAAGCCTTTATTGTTTAATGATTTCGGGCATATGAGCGCCACGGCTAGCTCGAATGAAGCGCAATCGTGAAGTCCAATTTGCGACAACTTTATCGAGCAACTGGGTGAAATGGCAAAACGTACTGACTACAAATCAACTGTCAACTGTCAAATTGACATTCTGTAGAAACAATGTTGCCAGTTTAAAAACCAAACCTCTAAAAAAACACCCTACGCCGTGCATGGAACTAAAGCTTGGAGTTGGCCGAAGAAGGATAAATACCGTAGAAATAAGATCACTTAGAAGAGTGTTTAGAAAAAACAATTTATGATAGAATACCTAAATGCAGAAGTTAGAAAGGAATGTATAGTGGATGAATGCGTCCTAAATTAAATTAGGAATGGGTCACTAAGATGTTTTGGACATATAAAACGAATGGATTTCGGGCATACCTCAATGGTTAAAAAGATACGAACAAGTAGTGTGAATAGAAAAAGAAGTCGAGGAAGGTCAAGGAAGACATGGCATGACCAAATTATTCAAATACTGAAAGAAATTTTTGGACCCACGCTGGAGAATTGGACTTACAGAATTAAAAGAAGCTTTGAACTTGAAGTACTGATTAACCATGAAACAGTAGAGAGATTCTGTAAGTCTTAACGTCTACGGTGGGCTGGCCATGTGGAAAGAATGCCAGAGGGTAGAACATCACAAATTATATCCAGATGGGTGCCCCGCGAAAAGAGACCAAGAGGCAGACCGAGGAAAAGATGGGCGGATTGCGTGGAGAAAAAGGAAGGAGCTGGGGAATGCAGAGAGATGGCCAGAGACAGAAGTCAGTGGAGGACCGTTGTAGAGAAGGCCAAGTCCCACACCGGGATGTAGCGCCGAGAAATGATGAATGAATGAAAGGCGGTCATGTTCGAAGTAGGAACAATAGACGAGC
Source organism: Lepidostoma basale (assembly GCA_022606425.2). Taxonomy (NCBI): domain Eukaryota; kingdom Metazoa; phylum Arthropoda; class Insecta; order Trichoptera; family Lepidostomatidae; genus Lepidostoma; species Lepidostoma basale. Next base: position 219,511 of record JAHDVF020000634.1, on the reverse strand, counting down.
GTGCATGTCACAATTGTGTAAGGATAGAAGAGTGTAGCGGTCCATCCTTCCTTGTTGTAGACCTATGTGGTCTGTTCTCCAGAGGGTTCCTGCTCCCAGCTGTCTTTCCATCTCTTAGGAGGTCTTCCACGAGGACGAGTCTTGTGAGGCTGATTATGCAGTCCAACGTGTAATGTAACGTGTTTTCATCGCGTGAAATTACAGGCAAACACCTCAAGCAAATCTCCGAGCGCCTATGCCCCATAAAACAGAGCATTACGATCCATTATCATGCCAACACTAGATAGTTTGTGAAAATAGATTTTAAAAACTAATTGTTTAGAAACAGACAGCACGCTTGCTATTTTCATATCGTCACGGAATGTGGAAAATGAAACGAAAAATACATCGGTTTTACAGCTTTCATTCCTTCGCTAATTATCTTCTTCTTTTAATAGATCTGACGATCTGTGACACGGAGATCATGTCTCGTCGGATGATGAGATCCAGCTGTCCTTCCATCTCTTAGGCGGTCTTCCAGGTGGGCGGTGTCCGGAGGGGATTTCATAAGCGACTGTATATGCAAGTCTGTCACCATCCATTCGGGCTACATGGTCCCTCCAGTATCTTCTTCTGGATCTACTCCACTGAACGATATCCTCTATTTCGCAAGTTTTTCTTATGTCAAATCAAATCAGTTTATTTACTCAAAAGACTTTACAAACATCATAAATGTTTAAGGCATCTATTGAGTACAGGTAAGATATTATTTACGTACAACATAATACCAGAAACGCATTAGTGATGGTTCGACATTAGGAAGACCAGATACTTTCCAAAGTCAAGAGTATTTGTCCCCTGAACGTACTTTCACTAACATGAAAGACGTCGATCTCCGAGGAGACCGCGTTCAGCAGACTAATTGCTCTTCCCACCGGTGTCACCAGAGGCAGATTGGTTCTGGCGGCCGGTAGGTAAAACAATCTGTGCTGTCGCTGTCGGAGATATCTATCCGGGACAAAACAACCAACATCCTCCAGTACGGCCGAGTTCTCGAAGTATCCCCTAATTAAACTAAAATGTCTACGTTGCGGACACGATCTCTGAGGGTTTTTCCAGTAATTGATCTTAGGACCTTCATCTCCGATGTTCTTAGTAGTCCCTTGGTTTGCACAGTGTCGGCCCGCGTCTCTACAGCATACGTCATGATAGGTCGCACGCATGTTTTATAAATTCTGATATTGCTGTCGATACACGTGTGCTTGTTCTTCCAGACCAGATTCTTCAGGCATCCTGACACGGCAGAGGCTTTACTGACTTATTCCGGTATAAAGGTCATTATGGCTGCAGATCTCTACTCCCAAATATCTGAAACTCATTACTTACTCCACAGAACACTCTATATAGCTAATCGCTAATTATAATTCATGCAAACTGGTTATTACACGAATTGTAATATCAAGAATTATATTTTTAAACAACTCTCTATAATCACTTTGTGACAAAAAGTAAATCCAAAAAAAATACTTTTTTTATTCTTGAAAATTATATAACAAGTAGAGCAAAGCTTTATCCCCAAAACTCACTACTGTCACAAGCGCCCAAAATACATAATCCTTCCACTTCCTCCTTTCCCCCGGCACCTCTACGAACCATCACCCCTTAAGATCCACTATAGACGGGTAAAAAAAAAAAATTTAAAGTATAAATAATGTAACTATTTATTCATTTATTTATTTTAACTAACTAACTAACCGTCACGCCGCCTCCCCGCAAAGGTAAGCAGAAAGAATAGACTGCCACACTTTTCTATCCTGGCAAACCTCTCTAGATTCCTCCACATTCATACAGCGAGTCCTACCCGCACGTCGATTCCTCCGACTTCTAACATGACCAACCTTTAAAATTTAATTAAGTCGTTCGTGCCATGTTTTCCTCGGTCTGCCTCGACTCCGTACTCCATTTACATCACTAACGTATACTTTCTTAACCATTCTTTCTCCATCCATGCGTTCCATATGTCCAAACCATCGCAGTGATACATTCATACTTTTGTTCATAATACCTTCTTCCGCTCTACAATCTTTTCTTATATCAGCATTTGAGATTCTGTCGTATATCGTTCTACCACACATCCGTCTTAGGGACCTCATCTCTACCGTATATTTCTCTCGCTTCCTCAACATTCATACATCGCATCATTTCTCGTGGCCGACATTCAGTATTTGAATTATTTGATCGTGCCACGTTTTCCTCGGTCTTACTCTATTTCGGGTTCCATTAACATTATTGACATATACTTTTTTTTACCATTATTTCTTCATTCATTCTTTCCATGTGTCCAAACCATTTTAATGACCCTTTCATTATTTTGTTTATAACACCATCATTCGCACCGCATTCACTTCTTATATTTTCTTTCGACACTCTATCACACACAGAGTATCAACACATTCGTCTAAGAGATCTCATCACTACTGCATTTATTCAACTTTCATCCTTCTTTTGTCAGTTCCATGATTCGCTTCCATACATAAAGGTCGGTACAAGAACACCATGTGCACTGCCATTTTAGCTTTTTTGGATAGGTTTGCGATGATAACTTTAATATCCCTCTCCACTCGCCCATCTTTTGTTAACATACGACCTTCGTGGCCGAGTGGTAAGTGCATTGACTGCCACCCAAAGGTTCCGGGTTCGATTCCCATGCGAGGGCAGTGTGATTGCTACACTGTCTTTGGTCTGGTGTAGAATTCACGTGACAATAAAATGGGGATAGATTAGCTACCTATCACATGTCACGAGAATCACTATGATAGCTATAAATACTCTTTACATTGATTTGGCTCATGCTGTCATGATATAGAGAGCGATTCAACATAATAATAATACTAGCCAAATACACGAACTCATCTACTTGCTTATTTATTTAATAAAGTTATAAAAAAATTACAAGAACATTTTACAACTTATAAAACTACATTTTATAAACAATTAATTAATAAAATAAAAATCGCAAATGAGGAAAACAAAAAACATTAAATATCGGTACTTAAACATATTGAAAGCATTTTCGACGAAAGGTCACGAGAGAACCGGCATCTCTTACCTCATTTAGTAATTCGTAATATAATTTAAGTCCTCTATAAAAAAAATACCTTTCTCTGTATTTTCAAGTCTGGTTGTCCGGAGTCGGAATCTATCACGACCTCTCGTCGAATAGTCATGTATTTCATAACTTTATGCTGCATTTCTAGTTTGATATGTGGGCACCATATTATTCTTAATTTTATAAACAAAAATCAAAGTGTTGTAAAGAACTAATTTTTTTGCAATTCAATTTTTTTATTTGCTTAACATTGTTGAAATCCTACTATATCTACCACAACCAAGTATAGCCCTAATTCCTTTATTCTGTAAAACCTGTCGTTTTTCATAAGGCGCTAGTTAAAAAATAAAACAACTTTACGTTGATACTTAGTTGACCTGTTTCGATTTAGACACATTTTGAGTTTAAAAAACGTTATTTTTAAATAAATAAATAAAAACCGGATTGCCTGGTGAGTATTTATATTATGTTAGATAATTTATTTTGTGTAATAATAAAATATGTTAAAATATATTAATAAATTTAGCATTCTATCATAGTTAATTTTCTGCCAACACATTTTTACCGATTTGAGTATATATTATACCATAAATATACTAAACACATTTTATTCTTTTTTTCTATATTCTACGAGTATTTTGCAAGACAACTAAAAAAATATATTAAAAAAATCATGCGATGAAGGGTGAAATACTAGCAACAAAGGTTAGTAAGTTACCTTTTGCGTAGAATTTAATTATTCTAAATTCAAAAATAATTTACATTTATTTTTTAAAAACATCATATTTCTATTCGAATGAAAACGTCTGTTTTCTAGAAGTTTTATTACATTATATTTTATAGATGACAAGTTTCAACTTCCTAAAGCATTATCAAATATATTTTTATAATTTTTTAAAGACTTTTCACAAACAATTATGTATCTTTATTCAGTGCATTTTTTATAGTAATTTATTTACACAGAAGAAAGACGTGTACTGTCCGACACATAACAACAAACCATCATATTGATAAGCAGAGATAATGAACTGTTATACTAATCTATCATGACACACCTCTCTAGATCATCCACAATCATACAGTTAGTCAAACACGCGCGTCAATTCTTCCGACTTCAACATGGCCGACTGAAATCTGAGATAACTAGTTTAAGGAAAGCGAAATACAGTTAAGGGTGGAAAAAAGAGGAATAAATATTGGGTCTAGAGAAAAATTCATTAGAGGTAGTAGACAAAGGAAGAAGTATTTGTAAGGATATAGCAGTTTGGCAACCCATCCTATCCGCCTATTCCTTTGGAAAACGGCATGATGGTTAGTTAGTTAGACAAGTAGTTAAACAATTTGCTTACCTCCAAGGGCCCACGCTCTTCCGTCGAGCAAGTCTTGAAAGAACACGGTCATATTTCTCCAACAGAACTTGTTCAAACTCAGATGGGCTCCATTTCTTAACTTCGGCCACAATTCAGCCAGCCACACCGGGTCGTAAACTGTCACCATTTCAATATAATTATTCGAGACGAGTAACTTCATCTGGTTGTGTCTGTTGTCTCCATCTTGTGATGCTATCTTTTCCGATTGTGACAGCGTACATCCCACAATGAAAGTAGCGACAACCAACAAGATCACGCTATTCAAAGCCATTTTTAATTATTACTATTTCAATTATTTAAAACGACTACAATGTATTATTAGTATATTTAAAATCATTTGTAAAGTATTTATTCACTGTTCACATTAAACAGAACAACTGATTTAACATTATGTTCATATTTTTCACTCACAATTGATTAATAATAAGTCGTATTCTTAAAATAAAATAAAAATAACGTTGCAATCTTATAACAAAGCATTTGTTTTAAATAATTTAATGAATTTACTGAAATCTCTTGATGGAAGTTCATTTTAAATAGTAATTAAATAAAACAATGTGTTTTTTTTTTTAATAACTACTTCCACTTTTCACATCAGATTAGAAGACAAAAGTGACATCTACAGACCAATCTGTCGATGCCAGCAGCCTAGGAAAATCATTCGCTGTCGAAATAAATAAAAGAGTGAAAGTAGTTACATAAAAAAGTCGTTTTATTTCATTAAAATTTAACATGATTCGGTGAAAATATTGAAATAATTATTTAAAAACATTATTCGCAACTCTTACAAACATGTTTCGGGCCACAGACGCCCTTCCTAGGTGTATATATTTTCTTTATTACACTGAGAAAGATCTGTGGCCCAAAACATGTTTTAAAATATGTTTTTAATAAAAAAAATATTTAAATTTGAATCCACAACACAAAGTGACGTCAAATGTAATATAAACTACATTTAGATTATAGAACAAAACTTATTGTTTTTATACGTATATCTTAAAACGTATAATACATGTAAATTCGATAAATACTTTGCATTCACAAAATATATATTTATCAGAATACATCATAAAGCCGCGAAAAAATACGATAATGATATTTTGACAGTTAATTATTACCGTAGTGTTGTCATATATGAAAATAATTAGCTATTTTAAACAAGCACTCGGTTATTTATATTTAAAAATCTATTATGTTTTTGTATTCGTATTTTAAAACTTTGCCGGTCTAATGACGATCGATAATTTGAAATTCAACCGCTCCCGAACGAGGTAAAACGCGAAATAAGCGAATTCTAACTAGATAAACACTGACCTACCCACTCCTCGCAGCATCCGTCCGTATAATAGAAAGATCTTCGTGTTGGAGCGGGTTCTATTAAGAATTGCACACCTGTTATTTAAATTACTAAGTGTACTCATAATTTCTTCTGTTGCCTACGAAAAAGTGAAGAAATATCTATAGAAATTATAATACATTATACTTATACAAAATAGAAATGTTTTGAAATTGAAGTATTAACATTTTGCAATTGAATTTGTCTATTTAATGATTTTAATTTGATTTCAAGTGTGTCTATTTAATGTTTAAGGATCATTAAGATGGTTAGGACATATGGAAAGAATGAATGAAGAAAGAATGGTAAAAAAAATATATTTTAATGATGTAAATGGAACCAGAAATATAGGAAGACCGAGGAAAACGTGGCACGATCAAATAAATCAAATATTGAATGTCGGCCATGTGAGGAGTCGAAGAAATCGACGCGCGTGCATGACACGATGTATGAATGTTGAGGAAGCGAGAGAAATATGTGAGGAAAGAAAAGTGTGGCAGTCCATTCCTTCTGCCTACCCCTTCGGGGAGACGGCGTGATGGTTAATTAGTTAGTTAGTTTAAATGTGTTTCTTCTTCTTCTTCAAGTGTCCTACCGCGTCCCCCTGACGTCGACGACCATTCGGGAGAAAGCTTCCCTGTCCTGAGCGGCGCGGAACAGCTCCTCCACAGATATTTTGAAGCCAGAAGACCTATATTCTGCAGACCCCTCTGTAGCCCTCGATCTACCCCTTCATGACGAACTGAAATACGATAAAGTATTTAATATATACCTATATTTAGGGTAACAAACATCGATTGTAATAATATATACAGAGTTTTTCATTAAGAGCGCTTGAACTTTTAAATATAATAAAACAACTTGTCTGAGTAATATTGCCACCATTTTTATTTAATTTTAAAGGACATTAAATGACATTTTTAATTGATTGTTTTAATTTCGTTACGAAGTATGAAAAAAAGAACGAAAAAAAAACGGTTTTATAGATTTCATTCCTCCGCTAAGTAAAAACTAACTAACTAACTGACCATCACGCAGAAAGAATGGACTGCCACACGTTTCTTTCCTGACATATTTCTCTCGCTTCCTCAACATTCATACATCGTGTCATGCACGCGCGTCGATTTCTCTGACTCCTCACATGGCCGACATTCAATATTTGATTTATTTGATCGTGCCACATTTTCCTCGGTCTTCCTCTATTTCTGGTTCCATTTACATCATTAACATATATATATATTTTAGCATTCTTTCTTCATTCATTCTTTCCATATGTCAAAATCATATTAATGATCCTTTCATTATTTTGTTTATAACAGCATCATTCGCACCGCATTCACTTCTTATATTTTCATTCGACACTCTATCATACACAGAGTATCTACACATTCGTATAAGAGATCTTATTTCTACTGCATTTATCCTACTTTCGTCCTTCTTTTGCCAGTTCCATGCTTCGCTTCCATACATAAGGGTCGGTAAAAGAACACCATTGTGCACTGCCATTCTAGCTTTTTTGGATAGGTTTTTGTTTGCGACAACTTTAAGTGCACCTCTAAGTAGGTATTATTCACGTAAACCGGTTATTACGTGAATTGGAATATGAAAAATGTATTTTTAAACTACTCTCTATAATCGCTTTGTGACAAAAACTATATCTAAAAGAAAAACTTTTTCATTCTAGAAAATTATATAACAAGTAGAACAAAACTGTATATCCGACACTGTCACAAGCGCCCAAAATATATGAATTTTCATTAAGAGCGGTCAAGCTTTGAAATGAAATAAAAAACATGTCTTAGTGATATTGTCAAAGTTTTTTTTTTCATTGTAAAAGACATTTAATGACATTATACAACAACAACAAACCATCACGCCGTTTCCCCGCAGGGGTAGGCAGAGAGAATGGACCACCACACTACTCTATCCTGACAAACATCTCTAGATTCCTCCACATTCATACAACGAGTCATACACGCACGTCAATTTCTCCGACTTCTAACATGACCAACCTTTAAAATTTGATTAATTTGGTAATGCCATGTTTTCCTCGGTCTGCCTCGACTCCGTACTCCATTTTCATCATTAACGTATACTTTCTTAACCATTCTTTCTCCATCCATACGTTCCATATGTCCGAAGCATCTCAGCGATCCTTTCATAATTTTGTTCATAATACCTTCTTCCGCTCTCCATTTCTTTCTTATATCAGCATTTGAGATTCTGTCGTATATCGTTCTTCCACACATACGTCTTAGGGATCATAGTCTCATCTCTACCGCATTTATTCTGCTTTCATCCTTCTTCTGCCAGTTCCATGCTTCGCTTCCATACATTAGGGTTGGGACCAGAACTCCAATGACATTATGTATTAAATATAATATATATTTTGACCAAATAGTCGCCGTGGCTTCGATTCAGGTGGTGTATCCTGGTGCTCTATATAGAAACAAAGAAATATTTAAAGAAACACAGAATTGATTTTAACAAGAGGACAATAATATTTTAAAAATTAAAGGTGTTAAGAAATCAATCGAAAACTATACTAACTAACCATCACGCCGTCTCCCCGAAGGGGTAGGCAGAAATAATAGCATGCTTCTCTCGCTTCCTCAACTCCCCACGTGGCTGACATTAAATATTTGATTTATTACCTATTGCTAGTCCCGTTTAGACATACGAGTATATTAACTATATTTCTTTATTCATTATTTTCGTGTGTCCAAACCATCTTAATAATACTTTCATTATTTTATTCATAATTCACACCGAGAAACTGCGAGTGACCCAAAGAGCCATGGAAAGAGCCATGTTAGGAATAAGCCTAAGAGACAGAGTCAGAAACGATACGGTGAGAGAAAAAACAAAGGTCACTGACATCATCCACCGGGTGGCAACTCTAAAATGGCAATGGGCAGGTCACGTAGCCAGAATCTCAGATGAAAAGTGGACAAGAAGACGCTGACTTGGAGACCGTGGACGGCGAAGAGAAGTGCAGGGCGACCGCAACTACGGTGGAAGGATGATCTGAACAGACACGTTGGAATACCTGGATGCAGTCTGCACAGGACAGAGTGACATGGAAGCGAATGGAGGAGGCCTTTGTTTAGGAGTGAACGAGAATAGGCTGAGGAAGAAGAAGAAGAAGGACACTTTAATTCGTACCGCATTCACTTATATTTTCATTCGACACTTTATCATACAAATATTTTCTACACATTCGTCTAAGAGGTCTCATTTTTACAGCATTTATAATACAAATTTAAAATATGTGCGGGAAAACGTTGTATGATAGAATACCGAACGATGAAGTAAGAAAGAAATGTAAGGCAGATGACTGCATCATGAATAAAATTAAAAAAGGATCCCTGAGATGGTTTGGACATATGGAACGAATGGATGAGAGTAGAATGGTTAAAAAGTTGTACACAAGCAGCGTGAGTGGGAAAAGAAGCCGAGGACGACCGAGGAAAACATGGCATGACCAAATTAATCAATTACTATAAAGCGGCCACATTCGAAGTCGGAATAATCGACGTGCGTGCATGGTACGATGTATGAATGCAGAGGAAGCCCGAGAGGTATGCCAGGACAGGCCATTGTGGGGATCCATCCTCTCTGCCTACCCCTCCGGGGAAATGGCGTGATGGTTAGTTAGTTAGCTAGTTAATTAATTTAAAATATGTAAATATGGACAATATGTAATATGTAAATTTAAAATAGTAAGATTAAGTAGATTAAATGTGGCCTGGCACCCCCTTGTTGTGGCCGTATTTAAATGTAAGTCCCGGATGGACCGGAGACAGGCCCAGGGAGTGTACGAGCGAGGCTGATAAAAGGGCGCCGCTACGCCCTATAAAAGCCTCGGGTATGTGGCGGGAACTTCTATGTTCCTTTTGAAAAAAAATAATAATAATAAAATTTAAATATGTATTTTAGCAACCCATTACGAAATTTTAACGCTGTAGATATAATAATAAATATAATTAAAATAAAAAAAATACTGACACATTCATGTCGGTAAGATGACACAGTTTAGTCTAAATTGACATGTCATTAATTTTATTACAGTATTTTTATTTGTCGGTGTATTATTCACATGTGTACTGCTTATTACTTCGGGGCAATGCCAGCACACAGTGCATGACACCATTGACTACTTAATTGGAAATTTACTCATTGCTATAAAGATCATAAGTTATATTTTGTTGATTTAACTAAGGAGTTTTAGAAAGTTTTGCTAAGGGACATTGTGAGAATTTTACAGGAATGACGAATATCTAACACATCGGTAAAGCTAGAATGGCAGTGCACAATGGTGATCTTCTATCGACTCTTATGTATTGAAGCGAAGCATGGAATTTTTAAAAGAAAGATGAAAGTAGAATAAATGCAGTAGAAATGAGATCTCTTAGACGAATGTGTGCATACTCTGTGTATGATAGAATGCCGAATGAAAATATAAGAAGTGAATGCGGTGCGAATGATGGTATTATGAACAAAATAATGAAAGGATCATTAATATGGTTTGGACATATAGAAAGAATGAATGTAGAAAGAATGGTAAAAAAAGTATATGTTAATGATGTAAATGGAACCAGAAACAGATGAAGACCGAGGAAAACGTGGCACGATCAAATAAATCAAATATTGAATGTCGGCCATGTGAGGAGTCGGAGAAATCGACGGCGTGATGGTTAGTTAATTAGTTTTTTTTTTTATATAGTTCAAAAGTTATATTTTGTTGATTTAACTAAGGAGTTTTAGAAAGTGTTAGAGCTAGGTGTAGATTTTTTAAAAATTACACTGAGGAAGGGCTGTGGCCCAAAACATGTTTTGAAAATAAAATGTTTTTATTAAATTTTTAAATGTGAATCCTTTACACAAATTGATGGCTAACTAACTAACTAACTAACTTACCATCACGCCATCTCCCCGGAGGGGTAGGCAGAAAGAACGGAACGCCACACTGTTCTGTCATGACATACTTCTCTCGCTTCCTCTACATTCATACATCTTGTCATGCACGCACGCCGATTTCTCTGACTCCTCACATGGCCGACATTAAATATTTGATTTATTTGATCGTGTCACTTTTTCCTCGGTCTTCCTCTATTTCTGGTTCCATTTACATCATTAACATATAATTTTTCTTTAAGAAGTATTTTGATTACGTTATCCAGTTAATTGATTTTACAAAACAGGACACATAATATATTAATTTATTGGATTACTTCGCGCTGTATGCATGGATGCACCTAGTTTGGTCCACAAAAACGGCGAACATATTGTTCCAGTGATTCAAAATATTGGGAAATGGGAATAGGTATATAACAGAGGAAGCGAGTGAAATATGTCAGTCAAGAAAAGTGTGGCAGTCCATTATTTCTGCCTACCCCTTCGGGGAGACGGCGTGATGGTTAGTTAGTTAGTTAGTTCATAATGTTCTTTTAGATGGTGCACTTGTTGTCAGCTGGAAGATCCGGACTTTTGTGTTCGACGGTCGAATCGACGGTCCTCGTGGCATTCCATGGATACGTGATACCCAGTTGGAGGATCTGGATTATGCTGATGACCTCTTTTTGCTTTCGATAAACCGGGTGGATGGACAGCAGAAGCTGTGTAGACTTCACGAGGAAGCGGCAATAGTAGGTCTCAAAATTAACATGTCAAGACAGTAGACATACGAGTGTCCACAAATGACTCCACCCCAATGTTGCTCCACGGTGTCCCCCTTGTGACCACGACCAGCTTCTGCTACCTTGGTAGTATGATAGCAGGCTCGGGAGGTATGGAGGAAGATGTAGCCAGCAGACTCAACAGTATCATTTCGAGAAAGCTCAAGCTCCAAATATTCAGCAGCAGCGTTAAAAGCGTACTGTTGTACGGATGTGAGACCAGGAAATCTACCGCGGACGTAATTGGTAAACTCCAGGTGTTTATAAATAGGTGCTTTCGCTCAATATTCAAAATCTATTGGCCCCAAACAGTGTCAAATGCCGTTCTCAGGACCATGGCAGGCGAAAAGCGGAGTACAAGTGTCCAGACGCAAATAGCAATGGGTCAGTCACACTCTGAGACGGAACCCAGCCTGCATCGCTCAGGGCTCACTAGACTGGTCTCCTATGGGGGGAAAGAGAAAGTGAGGCAGACCTAGAGCCACCTGGAGAAGAGCCTGCAGGACGAGGTTAAAGCAGCAGGCCTCACTTGGGATTGTAAATAAAACACTTGTTTTTCACCACTTGAGTATTACATTTTACACGACTAGTTTCGGAAACTACAGATGCTTCCATCTACAGGTTTAAATATAAACTTAGTTTATATTTAAACCCGTAGATGGAAGCATCTGTAGCTTCCGAAACTAGTCGTGTAAAATGTAATACTCAAGTGGTGAAAAACAAGTGTTTTATTTACAATTTAATCATGCCCTACCACAAAGTGAATGCCGAAACAATAAATAACTCACTTGGGATGATGTTAGGCATCAGGCATACGATAGAGTCGGATGGAGAAGGTTCTTTGAAGCCCTATGCACCACGGAGGTGTGACAGGACAAAAAGAAGAAGAATTGTGAAATATCAAAGAGTTTCCGCCAAAACAATCTATTATCTAACAAAACTTATCATCGATACATTTAAGTTTCCAATAACTGTTAGTTTTGTTTTAATTTTATATAATGTAAAGTTATTACGTGTTAAGTAAAACACATAAAAAACCGGTTAGAACAATCGAGGCCATCGAAGCTTTAGTTGCATAACCCTGTTTTTAAAAAAAATCGGTTTATCAGTTGCAGCACCGGTGGCTTATTGTTAGTCACACTCGTATCTCTGAAGCAGGAGTGACGAAAGCGGCATTTCTAAAATATTTGTATAGATGCCATCCATTAATTGGGAATGCGCTGACAATTGTACGTAACTCCTCAAAGCGTGTTCTGTGTACACGGTCATCTGTCAAAACTTTGTTATTGACCAACAAAGGCCAAAGATCGTCCATCCCAGCGCAGTGGTCGCCAAACTCATCAGTCAAAAGAGCTAATTGCCAGCTCTACATCGATTAACTTTAAATAACACTACATTATTAATTACAGTCTATTCACATGAATACATGTTGTTAATTATTCTATTCATCTACCTGTAATTAATACAAATGAAAACGGCTGTTTTCTACAAGTTTAAATATAATTTGAAAAAACTAACTAACTAACCATCACGCCGTCTCCCCGAAGGGGTAGGCAGAAAGAATGGACTGCCACACTTTTCTTTCCTGACATATTTCTCTCGACATATTTTTTTCGATTCCTCAACATTCATACATCGTGTCATGCACGCGCGTCGATTTATCTGATTTTATCATACACATTCTGCAAATGTAAACAATGATCAGGAATTTACTCGAAATGATTAATTAATGGAATGTTTTAATGTTATTGCTTTTAAATTCGATTGAATTTTGTATTCACAAATTATTTAAATAACTAACTAACTAACCATCACGCCGTCTCCCCGAAAGGGTAGGCAGAAAGAATGAACTGTCACACTTTTACTGATGCGGGACTTCATCCTTCTCTTTTCGCCCCGCGGGAGACGCGGTGTGATGGGTTGCGAACCTCTTCGCCACCAATAGGCATCTCCCGCGCACACTTCGATCGTCCAACACCCACAAAATAAATCTAAAACAAATAATATAAAATACAATGATATAAAATAAAATAACAAAATATTATTAAAATAATTTTGACATATTTTAAAGACGTCATGCGTTCAATAGCCAAATTTGGTTGGCGTGCCCTGGTTGCCGACCGCTGCCCCGAGGAGTAATTTTACAATACTGTGAGTATCCGCGGATTTAAATACGCTTTATTTGTTTATTTATTTAAATTTTATAGATGCCTCCATCCGCCACATTATCCTATAATACCTATCTTCTTCTTCTTCTTCTTCTTCAGCCTGTATTAACCGTCCACTCCTGGACGTAGGCCTCCTCTCGTATTTTCCATTAACTTCTATTCTGAGCGATCCGCATCCAGGCACTTCCCGCACTTCTCCGGATATCGTCGCGCCAACGCAACTGTGGGCGCCCAACTCCACGCTTTGCCGTCCTTGGCCACCAGCACAGCAGTCGCCTTGTCCACTTTTCTTCTGGATCGCGAGCGACACGTCCCGCCCATTGCCACTTGAGGGTTGCGGCCATCTTGATAACATCGGAAACCTTTGTCCTGACTCTTATGTCCTCATTTCTGAGTCTGTCCCGTAAACTGATACCCAACATGGCTCTCTCCATTGCTCTCTGAGTGACTCTTAGCTTGTTGACACTTTTCTGTGATATTGTGACTTTATTCTATTCAGGTCTGCTGTCTGGTTATCTCGCCCAAGCTGTATTTTGTGACCCAAATAAATGTATTCACTGACAGATTCAATGCTGGCATTGTCCAATACGATTTGTGCTGGTTGTGACGTCATCAACTTGGTTTTAGTGAGGTTCATTTTTAGGCCAACTTTTTTAGATGCTTCGTTCAACTCCTTTAGCATTTCCGTCAGTTGTGTAGGGTCGTTACTGATGACAATAATATCGTCTGCGAAACGTAGGTGATTAAGGTGAGTGCCATCTATGATTATGCCTTTGGAGTCCCATGGTAGATGTTTTAAGGCATATTCCAACGCCAAAGTAAATAGTTTCGGAGAAATTGGATCTCCTTGTCTCACGCCACGCTTTACTGGTATCAGGTTAGTCTTCCAATCGTCATTCAGAGTCACATGCAATGTAGCGTTCTGATAAATATTAAATTATAAATTATAACTTTTTTCATTATAGATTATTATTTTCAATAATCTATGGTGTTCTGTTCTATGAATGAAATTCAAATCATAAGAAATAAGAACGTGAAATTGTCATTGGCGCGGTAGGGCAAATTGGCCTGACATTAATATTAACCCCTACAAAAATGTGGCAGGTAAACAGTTATCTAACGCAAGAAGTATTACAGTCTATATTGGTTTGCACAAGTTTCATAAAAAACTTCAACGCATCTGTAAGCGCAAAACTTTCCGATTTTTTTAAAGCGTTGCCTCTGCCCGCCAATTCATCAGTACGCATTTGGGATTTAAAGCATATGCACGTCCGTCCGTACTCTGAATTATCAGCAGACTGATTGCTTTTACCACCGGCATCACCAGAGACAAGTTGTTTCTGATCGTCAATATATACCGGACAAACTTCTCTGTAATGGATGATTAGTTAAGCTAAAGAGTTGTCCTAGTACAAATTTCTGTGGGTCGAACCTTTGCAGTAGCCGGTCCATCAGCTTGGAACAATCTCCCTTCATAATTCAGATGCATAAATAACAGACTGATTTCAGGTCTAAGCTAAAAACCCATCATTTTCATCTTTCAAACCCAAATTAAAATTCTATTTGTTTTTATTATGATATTATTTTATCAAATCAAATCAGTTTATTTCATCAATAGAACTAACTAACTAACTTACCATCACGCCGTCTCCCCGGAGGGGTAGGCAGAAAGAATGGAACGCCACACTGTTCTGTCCTGACATACGTCTCTCGCTTCCTCTACATTCGTACATCTTGTCATGCACGCACGTCGATTTTTCCGACTCCTCACGTGACCGACATTCAATATTTGATTGATTTGATCGTGCCACGTTTTCCTCGGCCTTCCTCTATTTCTAGCTCCGTTCACGCCGTTTACATATACCTTCTTTACCATTCTGTCTTCACTCATTCTTTCCATGTGTCCAAACCATCTTAATGACCCTTTCCTTATTTTGTTCATAACACTTTCATTCGCACCACATTCACTTCTTATACTTGCATTTGTCACTCTATCATAAACAGATTTGCCACACATTCGTCTTAGAGATCTCATTTCTACTGCATTTATTCTACTTTCATCCTTCTTTTGCCAGTTCCATGCTTCACTTCCATACATAAGGGTCGGCACAAGAACACCATTGTGCACTGCCATCTTAGCTTTTTTGGATAGGCTTTTGTTTGCGATGACAACTTTAAGTGCACCATTTATTCTGTTGCCTGCCCCAACCCTTCTTTCAATATCCTTCTCCACCCTCCCATCCTTTGTAAACATACTTCCTAAATAAACAAATTCATCCACTTGTTCCAGATTTTCACCGTTTACACTAATGTTGCAGACTGTCATGCTTCCTTCTTTTTCGAAAATCATTACCTTAGACTTATTCACATTCATCATCAAATCGTATCGCTTGCATACCTCATACATACTAGACACCAGGGCTTGCAGTTCGTGCTCGTTGTCTGCAAGTAGCACAGCGTCGTCCGCATACAACAAACAGCTTACTGACACACCTTCCATTTTTGCACCTGCTTCCAACCCTTTCAGCTCTTTCATACACTTGTCCATATATAGATTAAACAACCATGGAGACATTACACACCCCTGTTTGACACCTTTATTGATTACAAACCAGGCTGTAAGATCCCCATTTACTCTGACACTAATAGACATTACAAAATTATTTTTTAATGCATCTATTGAGAACTAATAATATATTGTGTATAGTATAGGGGAGATGTAGGCAATGGGAGTCAGTTGGCAATGGGAGTCACCCCTTTAATTCGAAAACAATACGCGTGATGGCGGTTTCAGTGACGTCATACGCTAGCTGTTTGCCGGTAACATCCGCGGTAGGCAGCTTACTCAGTTCGCATCACGTGCTAGAGAGTGGTAGACGTAACAAGTTTTCGGACCCTTCTGATCTAATTTTTCGAGTGGACAAATCCGAAGGTAAGGATCAAACTACTGAGTGTTTCCTTTTGCACTTGTGATATGTAATGACTAAAGCATTTTAGATCGTGATTTCAAACTCATTTTACCACTATCACTTTTACTTTTATGTCAAGGTAGGATTTTTTATTTTTTACCGATGTAGGCAATCGGAGTCAGGTGATCCTTATTGTTAACATTTCCTGTCTTCGATAAAATAATCTTATTTTTGGTTTGTAAATACCGAACGTTCGTCCTAGAAAGACAAATAAGGCTAACTGGTCTATAGACCTATAGGTTAGCTATAGCTAACCTGAAAAAGGCCGTGGAGCTCATCGATGAACAAGGTTATTCAATAAGAAAAGCCGTGAAAACAATGAACATCCCATTTTCGAGTCTTCAGAAGAGGTACGCGAAAATAATAGATGAAGAAGAAAATTCTGCAGGAAACGAACAATACTTCAGCGTCAGATATGAACACTGATGACTTGTACCAGGACGACAAAAACGATGATGCAGAAGATTCTGACAACCAATGTCTTGTATGCGGCGAATTCGGGCGAGATAATGAGATGTGGTTCCGATGCACTTCATGTGGGCTTTGGGCTCATTCAGATTGCACTGGGTGGGACTCAGCTTGCAATTATGTGTACGATTTGTGTTGACCCCCATTGCCAACATACTGATCACCATTGCCAACAGATGTGGGCAATGGTGGTCAAACCTGTTTTTTTTTTAAATGATTATTGTTCCAAAAATAAAAAGCCAAAGTGATTAAAGGTGATCTCAATTTATAGTTTAATAACTAAAGTTTATAATAAGGTTTAAGCAATAAATAGTTAACTAATAGTTTTTTTTTATTTTCAATTCTCGCTTAAGTGACTCCCATTACCTACATCTCCCCTACTACCAGAAGCGCATGAGAGATGGTTTGACATTAGGAAGACAGGATGCTCTCCAGAATTGAGAGTATTTGCCTTCTGAACGTACTTTCACTAATATGAAAGACGTCGATTTCCGAGGAGACCGCGTTTTGCACATTAATTGCTCTTCCCACTGGTGTCACCAGAGGCAGGTTGGTTCTGGCGGCCGATCGGTAAAACAATCTATGCTGTCGCTGTCGAAGATATCTATCACCTAACTAACTAACCGTCTCTCCGGAGGGGTAGGCAGAAAGAATCCATATCACATTGTTCTGCCCTGATATACTTCTCTCGCTTCCTTTACATTCATCGTGTCATGCACGCACGTCGATTTCTCCGCATCCTTACGTGGCCGACATTTAATATTTGATTGATTTGATCGTGCCACGTTTTCCTCAATCTTTCTCTATTTCTATTATCGTTTACGTCGTTCACATATAATTTCTTCACCATTCTTCGATGGCCCTACAGCCCATATCGAGCCTTAGCCTCCAGTATTCTTCGCCTCCAACTCCTCCTGTCCTCCGCTTCGACCCTCCAATCTGACACTCTTAACAATCTTGTTCCATCTCTCCCAACTTCATCCTCCCATCGCAGCCTTGGTCGTCCAATTGGTCTTCTACCACCTGGGTGCCACTCCAGCAATCTTTTTGGGGTTCGCGATGACGGCATCCTCTGCACGTGACCGGCCCATCTCAGTCTATTCAGTCTGACCTGTGTGGAGAGACTGGGAGCTTTGTAAATATTGTACAGCTCGTCATTATGCCGCACTCTCCAGCCTTCACCGTCATTCACAGGCCCCAGAATTCTGCGCAGCACCCTTCTCTCAAAAGTATCCAGTCGCTTTGCAGATTTCGCTGTCATTGTCCACGCCTCACACCCATAGGTCACTACTGTTCGGATGATTGTTTTATACAGGGTGATTTTGGTTTTCCAGTGTACGTTTCTTGATTTGAGCGCTGGTAGTAGAGAGAAGAATGTTTTGTTACCAATTGTGATTCTTCTTTCGATTTCCTATTCACCATTCTGTCTTCATTAATTATTTCCATGTGTCCTTACCAAATTAATGACCCTTTCGTTATTTTATTCATAACACTTTCATTCGCACTGCATTCACTTCTTATATTTACATTTGACACTATTTTATATCCAGATTCACCACGCATTCGTCTAAAGATATCATTTCTACTGCATTTATTCTACTTCCATCCCTCTTTGCCAGTTTCATGCTGGAAATAAGGAGATTTCCTTAGCGGTTAGCGAATATTAAATGCAGCATTTTCTTTTAAAACTAACTAACTAACTAACCATCACGCCGTCTCTCCGAAGGGGTAGGCAGAAATAATGGACTGCCACACTTTTCTTTCCTGACATATTTCTGTCGCTTCCTCAACATTCTACGTTGTGTCATGCACGCGCGTCGATTTTGATTTATTTGATCGTGCCACGTTTTCCTCGGTCTTCCTCTATATCTGGTTCCATTTAAATCGTTAACATACCATTTTTTTACCATTCTTTCTACATTCATTCTTTCTATATGTCCAAACCATATTAATGATCCTTTCATTATTTTGTTCATAACACCATCATTCGCACCGCATTCACTTCTTATATTTTTATTCGACACCCTATTATCCACACATTCGTCTAAGAGATCTCATTTCTACTACATTTGTTTTCCTTTCATCCTTCTTTTGCCAGTTCCATGCTTCGCTTCCATACATAAGGGTCGGTACAAGAACACCATTTAGTAGAGTATTTTCTTTTAGATTTAAAATATGTCTCAATGCGCCCTTGAAGTGATTACATCAAGAAAACGGCGCTTTGAAAGTTGTCATATATTGTTTTTTTATCTCGCTTCCATATCGCAGAACCACTTTCACGTCTGCTCCTAACCAAATATAAAACTCCAAGCACATTCGGACTTCTGAAAACCCATCTGGTCCGAATGATGAAGCCCAAAATTATCAGTTCATTGCTAGGAATCCTTTCAATCTAAGCGTGAAAGGTCAATCTGCTCTCATAACTAAGATACATGTGCCAATTGCTAGTTATTCATCTTGAATCTGTGATATACTGTTCTCAATACTCTCATAAAAGATAAGATTAAGCAATAACGATGTAACCATCATTATTTTCTTACTAGAGTCGGATTGGTTAGCGCAAAAATGGTGCAATACACATTAACCGTCCATCGCGACTGACGCACGCGCATCGCGTCTCACACTGGTCCCATTTGGCAAAAACATGGACATAGGGGTCAAACTCCGAATTTTGTCCTGATTTTTTTTAAATTAGGTCCTTTGTGTGATTCCAAGCCACTTTTACATTTTAACTTTTTTTGATACAACTGCTAATTTCCAAGAAAAAAAATGTTGTTTTTTTTGTACGAAGCAAAACTGATTTTTGCAATTATTTCGGAATCAGTTAGATACGTCAAAACCAAACTTAGTAAGGATTATAGATGACATAATCCTCTACATTACTTGTTTCGACATCTACTTCATATCTCTGCCCGTTTAAAAGCAGCACATTATAAATCTTAATTAATTGTTACGAGTATAAAGTGGTTTCGGATTTTTTGTCAGATGCATAAATGATCATTGCGTTCCTTTACAAAAGAATGGAGTGATTTTAGCATAATTGTGATCATTTTTGCATCTAACAAAAATCCGAAACCACTTTATACTCGTACTCGTAACAATTAATTAAGATTTATAATGTCTGCTGCTCTTAAACGGGCAGAGATATGAAGTGGATGTCGTAACAAGTAATGTAGAAGATTATGTCCTCTATAATCCTTACTAAGTTTGGTTTTGATGTATCCACCTGATTCCGAAATAATTGCAAAAATCAGTTTTGCCTCATACAAAAAAAAAACTTTTTTTTTTTTGGAAATTAGCAGTTATATAAAAAAAAATAAAAAAACAAAAGTGGTTTGGAATCACACAGAGGAACTAATTTAAAAAAATCAGGCCAAAATTCGGAGTTCGACCCCTATGTACATGTTTTTGCCAAATGGATCCAGTGTGCGTCGGTCCGATATTTATTATTAACCTTTCCTGTGTTGGATAGCAGTACCCGATCAAAAATTAGCGATTTTAAATCGGAAAAATAAGAACATTCATAGCTAATCCCCTTAATTAATTATAATTGAAGTCAAAAATTATAATAATTGAGATTTATTTGCTGAAAACAGTAAAAAACACATCTGACAACGCTCACGGAACGGGCGTAAGTCCACTCTGCTTGCAAGCCCGAGAGCTACTGCCGGAGGCAGTGAGAACATTGAGCTCCTCGCGCTTCCACAGTGAAGTATGCAAGAGTGAGATGCGAATATAGTGTTGCGCACTCACAGCGCTGTTTATACGCGAATTTGTTTCCGATGTTCACAAAATACCTCCGATCATCATCAGCCGTCTGCCATCCACTGCTGAATGTAGGCCTCTCCCAAAGCCCGCCACCGCCTCCTGTCCATCGCCGCTCCCATCCATCCATGTCCAGCAATCCTCTTCAGATCGTCGGTCCATCGGGCAGGGGGCGTCCAATCCGACTGGTTTCGCTCTGAGTTAGAAATTCTCCATATTTTTCCCTAATGAGCATGACTCACCGTTCTAACATTCTATCCGTCCTCGCGCACACTTTCTCCTACCCCTATTATGACGAAGCTTCAGCGGGAGCGAAACCGGTTGGTGTTACCAAATAAAGTTTGTTATACCTACAAATTACTAAAGCTGTATTATTATTTTATTTAAAGAAAATCATGTTTATGTTCACGGGTGAAATCCGCCCGAATGTCATACAATTAGTGTTCTGCCCGACCAAAGGTTAAAATCCTTATAAAGCTAATTGTTCATTACATATAAGATTATAAAACCCTTTGTACTTGAATGCTGTTATTTCATCGTTTCTTTTATTTTGTAACATCGGTAATTTTGGATTTTGGGCCATTTTACAATTATAACGGTAAAGGTAAGTGTATTTTTCCATTCGTTCCGCTAACAATGAGAGTTTATTGCGTTAGGAGACAAGTGATTGATGGACTGCCACACTACTCTGTCCTGACATACCTCTTCATACATCGTAACCTGCACGGTCGTCGATTTTTCCGACTTTGAAAGTGGTCTTTTAATAATTAATTTATTGTGAAATGCCACGATTTCCTCGACTGTCCTCGCCTATTTGTTTTCATTCACATTGCTCGTATATCTATTTTTTTACCATTATTCTCTCACCCATTCGTTCCAAATGCCCAAAGCATCATCTTACGAGATAGGGAATTAACTTCGAAGTGGGATTTTGCAGGATTGTATAGGGTATTTCATTAAGAGCGCACGAACTTTAAAATGAAATTAACTAACCTATATAAGTGATATTGCCCCATTTTTTGTAAATTCTAAAGGAAATTTAATGACATTGTGTATGAAATATAATCTGGCCAAATGGCCGCCGCGGCTTTGCTGCAGGTGGTGTATACCGATGGTCAAAGGATTTTTCAATAGCAACGCTCAAACTTTGACAACGTATAGCGGCCATTTTGGTAAAGCGATAGCTATTAAATTGGATAAGAATAATTCTTTAGTTTTGACATTTTACCATGGAATGCTACACGCTTAAACAACGCGTTGAAATTGGTAAAATTTATTATCAAAATCAGTGTTCTGTTCGCCAATTAATGGCAATCATGGCCGTCTTGCTGAGTCCACAATACGTCGTATAATGAGTATATTTGAGACTCTTGTAGCTGAAACTGAATGATAGATATGGTTCCAACAGGACGGCGCTACGTAGCACTGTACGAGCGATTCTGTACGAGCGATTAAAAATGGAGCGTCCTTATTGAAAGACCCTATAGTACCCTCTAAGAGTCGTTCATAATCAAAGTAAGAAAACGCAATAGCGGGATTCGAACCGGATACCAGCGAAATGGAAATGGCAAACTTTCCGCTTAGCCACCTAGTTATTCATACTGGTGACCAAATGTCAAATAAATGAGCAACGGTAGACGTTTTTCTAGAAACTGGCTGGCTATTGCGCTTTTTTACTTTGACCATGAACGACTCTTAGGGGGTACTGCAATCCTGCAAAATCCCATCCCGAAGACAATTTCTTATGTCGTGCCCTCTCCCTATCAGTGATCCATTTTTAATTCCACTTAGGATGCAATCATCTGCCTTATACTTCTTCGTTATTTCGTCGTTCGGTATTCTATCAAACATCGTTTTCCAGCATGTAAGTATAATAGAAATTTTTCTCAGTTTTCTCATTTCGACGGCATTTATCCTTCTTTTGCCAGCTCCAAGCTTCAGTTCCACACACAAATTAATACATCAGAAATAAAACAAAATTATTATATCAGAAATGAATATGCCAAATTTAAAATATCAGAAATTTAAAAACATTAGAAGTATAGCCAAATGAATATATCAGAAATATGGCAAAAATAATATAGTATATATGTAATATGGCAAAATTATTATATCAGTAATTAAAGGCAAGTAATTAAAAATGTGCTTTATAAGTGATTTAAACATAAAACAAACAAAAAGAGAGAAAAATACTCCTATAGTTAGGTAGAATGTCAAGTAGCACAAGTGCCATCTTTTGGGTGAAGTTAGAACTACGCTATATTATTCAATCATTTTTCACTTTTTTGTACAGCTATTGGCCTTTAAGTTTTACAATAATTGGTATCAAAAACTCATTTTTACTTTTTTGATAATTAACACCTTTGTGTTATAATAATAAGTCCTTAATTTAGGTTTCTAATTGAAAATATGAGAAATGAATTCATTAGAAATATACTTAGCCAAAATTCTCGTAGTCTATATATCGGAAATAAAGGAAAATTCTTAGAATCAGGTGTTAGATTGTAACAATAGATCAAATAACAAATATAAATTGTTAATGATGACAAAGTTGTCTTCGCAAACAAAAGCCTATTCAAAAAAGCTAAGATGGCAGTGCATAAAGATTTCCTCGTACCGACCCTTATGTCAAATCAAATCAAATCAGTTTATTTCATCAACAGACATTACAAAATAAAATTTTAAGGCATCTATTGAGAACAGGTAAAATAATAAATTGTGTATAGTACACTACCTGAAACGCATGCGAGATGGTTCAACCTTAGGAAGACAGGATACTCTCCAGAATTAAAAGTATTTGCCTTCTGAATGTATTTTCACTACTATGAAAGGCGTCGATCTCCGAGGAGACCGCGTTCAGCAGATTAATTGCTCTTCCCACCGGTGTCACCAGTGGCAGGTTCGTTCTGGCGGCCGATAGGTAAAACAATCTATGCTGTCGCTGTCGGAGATATCTATCAGGGACAAAAAGCCGAATACCCTCCAGCACGGCCGAGTTCTCGAAATATCCCCTGAGTAATCTAAAGAAATGGGTTATGAGATGCCCATCTCTTCGAAGCTGCAGAGAGTTGTATGGGAAATGAAGCATGGAACTGGCAAAAGAAGAATGAAAGTAGAATAAATGCAAAAGAAATTAAATCTCTTAGACGAATGTGTAGTAAATATGACATGTATTTGATGGAGTGTCAAATGCAATTAAATAAGTGAATGCAATGCGAGTGCTTGTGTTATGAACAAAATAATAAAAAGGTCATTTTGATGGTTTGGACACATGGAAATAATAAATGAAGAAAGAATGGTAAAAAAGTATAATATATGTTAATGATATAAACGGAACCAGAAATAGAGAAAGGCCGAGGGAAACGTGGCACGATCAAATCAATTAAATATTCAATGTCAGTCACGTAAAGAGTCAGAGAAATCGACTGCGTACGTGGCATAATGTATTAATGTGGAGGAAGCGACAGAAGTATGTAAGGATAGAACAATGTGACGTCCATTATTTCTGCATACTCCTCCAAAAAGACTGTGTGATGGTTAGTTAGTTAGTTAAAAATGACGAGATTCTCAGACCGAAGAAACCAGTCACCTATCGATCACCATATCGCAAAGGCGTGCAGATGGATATGTCATACACTGCGACATAAAAATCTCCTATGTTATTCTATAGGCCAGTCCAGCTTGGGGTGATGTTGACAGTCAATATTGACGAAATTGCATTGCTAAAACTATCCTATTGATGACAGGTATATGATGTTTTTGGAACACGAATTCTTATTATTGTTCGTTTATCTTATATTTTACTTTCCTCGTTTATCCTTTCGTTCCAATATTGATGTTATATTATAATCCAAATACGTCATTTCAATGCATTATTTTTATTTAACTTAAATACGAATAATCAATATTTTTTATTATTATATTCAATTAAAATATTTCGATTATGAATGTTTGGGAAGCTAGAGAAGCTTATCAGGAAAGAACAGTGTGGTAGTTCATTTTTTCTGCTTTTCAAGAGACGGCGCGATTAGTTAATTATTATATTTGGTTTAATACTAACTATCCCCGTATATGTGTTAAAACCTCACTAAATAACCACAAAAAATATACCACAGATGAAATTCATTTCTAATTTAGTCTATGGTTTTCTATGAAATGATATTTTCAAAAGTATATGAAATTTTAGATTCAAACTTTAGAATTCGATTCAGTTTCGAGTAAACCCGGGAAAACGATTTTTTAAATCTAAATATGTCTGAAACAAGCACAACGAAAGAAATACAACTCGAAGAAACTGTCTTAAAAGTTTTCGTCCGAGACATTTACAAATTCGTTACTGACGACAAAAATAAATACCATCATCATTTTTGCGGTATGAAATTCAAAAACATTAAAATTCACGGCGTTTTGACAGAGCTGTTCGCTCACAGCCCCAACTTTATTGGTTTCCAGTTGAGCGATCCTACCGGCTCTATAGATGTATGCTACATCCCATCAAACTTCACCCCGATACCCAAAGACGCACTCGAAAAGTTATCCGAAGATTTGGAGATGCGAAAAATTGAGAACAGGTCGTCCCAAAAAGTTTTAACAATGTCTTGGATGAAAGAAAAAATCGATGAGGCTTGTATTTTGGAGAAGTTTGCATTAGGGGATTGTGTATCTGTTATTGGAGACGTATTTATTGACGGTATAACTGGTGTCAGGAAAGTGTCTGCGTTCGTCTGCCAAAAATCTTCATTAACCTATGACGTGATATGGTTACAAGAACTGATGGATCTTTACAAAAGTGTCTATTACAAAAACTCATGGACAAGCATTGATACATGATGTTAAAAATATATATAAAAGCCTTTTCACTGCATATTTACTACAGTTTGCAAATACGGAACTGGATAAACGCGTACAGTGTTGTGTTGCCATTTTAGTAAAATGACTAGGTGCACCAAAGACACCCTCATATAATATTTAATACTAGATGTAAAAGGTGTCTCAAAAGAAAGTTTGAATTCAGAGCATTATGTGGAGATATTACACGACTTATTGGTGCCAGAATTGCAAAACTTTCCTGGCTATAACCAAAGAATATGGTTCCAGCAGGACGAAGCAACGTCACACACGTTCATTACATCTCTGCCATGAGTTCATGAAATTTTCCCTGGCAAATTGATCTCCAGGAGAGGCGACATAAATTAGCCTCCACGCAGTCCTGAAGGAATTTTTCTTGTCGGGTTATCTCAAATCTATAGTTTACGCCAATAAACAGACTTCCCTAGCACATTGAAAGAAAATATTCGTCACGAAATGGCAGCCATCACCTGTCGAGCCGTCATAAGAAATTTTACTGTTTGACTAAATGAGTGCCGCGTACATGAGGGTTTACAATTGGAAGATATTATTCTTAAGAAGTAAATTCCCAAATTGTGTACTTAATTAATAAATATTTTTTTGATAAATGGCTTCTTCTTTCGGTGTCGTGTCAGGTCCACCCAACGTTTGCGATCACTACAGCAAAGGCATCTCTATCCTGCACCACTTGGAACAGATTCTGTATTCTTGTTGACAACTCAGTTCTACCAACTCTCCAATGTCCCTCCACTTTACCCATTAATATCAATCGAAGAAGATGGTATTTTTCTCCCCTTAGCACATGACCCAAATATGAGACCTTTGTAATTTTCACACTCGACAACAGCTCTCTATTGGCTCTGGCTCTCTGTAGTACGTCTGCATTACTGACCCTATCGGTCCACAGTATACGGAGCATTCTGCGGTATATTTACATCTCAAACACTTCCAACCGGTTCATTGTCCGGGTCAAGCGCTTTAGTGATAATACTGCCAAGGTATTTAAATTGGTCGACCATTTCAACATTCGCACCATTTGGTCTTCTTGACATTGATTTTCAAGCCCAGATCCTTTCCTGCTATATCAATTTTATTTAATTAAGAGTTATTGAAGATCGGGTATACTATCAGCTAAAATAACTGTGTCATCAGCATACCTGAATGACTTTCTTTTTTTAATCGATTCACTAAATATAAACTTTCTTCTAAGACACCTTGTATTACCTGTCTTCGCTGCAGCAGCATAAAGTAGAAAAATAGCTCCCGAAATAACCTGATAAGGAAACTAACATATTAATTATATACAGATTTTTTCAAACTGATTCAAGGCTCTGTTGAGAACCCTTTTGTTTTGGAACAAATAGATCTACTTGTTCTTGATAGTTACCTGCGGCAACGCTAGCATCAATTGCTCTATACTCCGGCACGCAGAACCAACCTGGTTTTGGTGATGCGATGTTTAACCTACGTAAAGGTGGTTTATAAAATTCTGGACTGCAGATTTCTCATTGAATGATAAACCGCAGACCTGGTGGTCTTTGAAATCTGACAGGTTAAAACATCAGGGAGATCAAATAAGGGCTTGAATTCCCAATGATCACCACCAAGGAACAGTACGTTTTAACGAATTAAGCTTTAATCATCATCTTCAGCATTACAGCTCTTGGTGGGTCTTAACATCCTCTAAGAAACGTCTCCATCCTGTCCTGTCTCTGACTGCCCTTGGACCTGACAGTCCGCCATGACACCATCCGATCATCACAATCTCGGCCTGCTGACACTTCTTCGCTCCACTGGGTTGTTAAACAAATCTCATAACCCATTTCTTTATATTAATCAGGGGATATTTCGAGAACTCGGCTGTGCTGGAGGATGTTGGTTGTTTTGTCCCTGATAAATATTTCCGACAGCACAGATTGTATTACCTATCGGCCGCCAGAACCAATCTGCCTCTGGTGACACCGGTGGGAAGGGCAATTAGTCTGCCGAACGCGGTCTCCTCGGAGATCGACGTCTTTTATATTAGCGAAAGTACGTTCCGAAGGCAAATACTCTTGACTTTAGAAAGTATCTTGTCTTCCTAACGTCGAACCATCTCTCATGCGTTCCTGTATTAACTAACTAACCATCATGCCGCCTCGCCGAAGGGGTAGGCAGAAAGAATGGACTGCCACACTTTTCTTTCCTGACATATTTCTCTCGCTTCCTCAACATTCATACATCGTGTCATGCACGCGCATCGTTTTCTCCGACTCCTCACATGGCCGACATTCAATATTTGATTTATTTGATCGTGCCACGTTTTCCTCGGTCTTCCTCTATTTCTGGTTCCATTTACATCATACTGTATATATTATATTTTACCTGTACTCAATAGTTCCCTTAACATTAATATTGTTTGTAATGTCTGTTTGATAAATACTTGTATAATAATTGAACAAGATTTGATTTCATTATTTATTAATTGTACAATACATTATTTCACTTAATACTAGAAGGTAAGTTGGTGTTAAAATGGAAAAATAAGATAAGAACCAAACCGAGAATATCATAAGACGTCAGTCGGGCACGCGGGCGGCGGCCGGGACCAACCTCGGAGGCTCGTCGCCACGACAATACTTAACCAAATACACATACACTATGTTACGCGACGACCGAGGCCGCGTCCAAATTGTCCTAATCGCCAGACTGCTCAAAACTGTCTGGCCCAGTCGTTGGGTTTTCTCCGTTTGTTCGTCGAATCAATCGCGTGGAATTCACTGTCCTGCAAGAGAAAAGGAACATAAATCAATTGCTCACACACTACCAATACATGAAGTTCATAGAATTTTCTCGGATATTAACACACGTCTGCGGGGAGAGTATAAATACCCTTTTTGCGAACTCGTACTGTTAAAAATATAGAATTTTATAGTCATTTTAATGATATATTTTTTATCACATGTCGAAGTATACACATACGAAGGACAGTCAAAAACGAATGCCTCCTAAGTTAGTGAAGTGAAAATTTTGAATTTAGCATTATTCCTTACTGTGCGAACCAAAAACTAACTAACTAACTAACCATCACGCCATTTCTCCGGAGGGGTAGGCAGAGAGGATGGATCGCCACAATGGCCTGTCCTGGCATACCTCTCAGGATTCCTCTACATTCATACGTCGTACCATGCACGCACGTCGATTATTCCGACTTCGAATGTGGCCGCCTTTTAGTAGTTGATTAATTTGGTCATGCCATGTTTTCCTCGGTCGTCCTCGGCTTCTTTTCCCACTCACGCTGCTTGTGTACAACTTTTTAACCATTCTGCTCTCATCCATTCGTTCCATATGTCCAAACCATCTCAGGGATCCTTTTTTAATTTTATTCATGATGCAGTCATCTGCCTTACATTTCTTTCTTATTTCATCGTTCGGTATTCTATCATACAACGTTTTCCCGCACATTCTTCTTAGTGATCTCATTTCTATGGCGTTTATCCTGCTTTCATCCTTCTTTTGCCAGCTCCAAGCTTCACTTCCATACATGAGGGTTGGCACTAGAACTCCATTGTGTACTGCCATCTTTGCTTCTGTGGATATATTTCTATTTGATTACTGTGCGAACCAAGGGTTTGCTAAGAACATCGGAGATGAAGGTCCTAATATTTATTACTGGAAAACTCTCCGAGATCGTGTCCGTAACGCAGGCATAAGAAAAACTTGCGAAATAGAAGATATCGCTTGGTGGAGTAGATCCAGAAGAAGATACTGGAGGGACCATGTAGCCAGAATGGATAGTGACAGACTCAGATATACAGCCATTTACGAAATCCCTTCCGGACACCGCCAACCTGGAAAACCGCCTAAAAGATGGAGGGATAGCTGGATCTCATCATCCCAGGAGACACACCACAGATCGTCAGATCTATTAAAACAAGTAATCTACTGCAGTAGTTACTTTCTGCCTTAACAGATGGCAATACTGCAGTCGCTTGCAAAATTACCAAAATCGATGTTTGTATTAGACAGCGTTTTGTGATTCAATTCTTCAATCGCATCCATGAAAGACTGAAAAATGTGTACAGTGAATGTTAGACGATGGGTTTGTCACTCTAACGAAGAAGAAGGATCAGTTTGGAACAATCTCCCTTCATACCTAAGGTGCATAAATGATCCGACAGATTTATTGTTTTTTGAACAATGATGTAAAACTCCATATTAAATAATTAATACGAATGAAAACATCAGTTTTCTAGAAGTTTTATTATATTTTTTGGGAATGACATGTTTCACCCTTCAAAGGCATTATCAAATGTCGCCCTTCTAAGACATTTAATGCCTTAGAAGGGCGAAACATGTCATTCCCATAATATATAACTCCTTGAAAACTGATGTTTTCATTCGTATTAATGATCTGACAGATTTCAAGTCAAAGCTGAAAAATCTAATCATCATATTATTTTCTATTTGTTTTATGATATAACTTTCTAAAAGATCGCGAATATCAGATGCAACATTCATATTAAGATATTAAAAATGTCTCAATGTGCCCTTGGGATGATTACATCACAAAAACGGTGCTTTACAAGTTTTCATATTTTATTCATGAAGCACAAAATGGCGGAGGACTGAGAAAAACACGGTACGGCCTAATCAATCAAATTTTTAACATCAGCCGTGGTTTTGGTTAGATCAGGGTTTTCCAAACAGGGTTTAATTTTCGGGTGTTCTTACGGTTTTGGGTCTTCCTAAACCCCTAGGTCTAGTGTGCAACCAGTTCCTTCTAATGTACACACCCAAGTCACGATTAAATTACAGTGAGGGACGGTATCACGATGCCCAAGATTGAAGTGCAGTCGAAAGGCCCGCTGGGTGGCGATGACAGAACGGCCATATTCAAGAAACGTGCGGATGGCAAAGCCCCGACATTGTGCGGACCAAATCGTGGCAACGACTGAAAACGGCAAGACCCTCCCGATACAATGACACCACTTCCATGTTCCTATCCCCATCACATGGAATGTACTGGCCTTTAAAAACTGCACTATCTGCTCTGCCGTACCCTGTATTAAATGTCATCCACGCGAGAATATTGAGGAGGCGAAAGAAATATTTCAGGAAAGAATAGTGTGGCAGTCCAGTTTTTCTGCCTACCCCTTGGAGAGACGGCATGACGGTTAGTTAGTTAGTTATAATAAATTCTAATACCATTGAACAAAGAAAAGGAGTGTCGGGAGGACACCTAAAAGATGGACTGATGATATTGTCCGAATAGCTGGGACGACCTGGATGCAGAAGGGACAAGATAGTAATGAGTAGAAGAAAATGGAAGAGGCCTATATCCAGCAGTGGAGGAAAGAAGGCTGAAGAAGACCATTGATTTAAATATTTTTTTCACGCTTTGAAATGATATTTAAAAAGCACAGTGTTCCATTTATATTTTCGTACATGCGAAGTGTTCCGTTGCAGAAAATATTTGGGAAACCCCAATTGATTGGTTAAACCGGCCGAATGCAAAAAATTCGATTCAAGATTCAGAGGGTTGTAAAATGACGCTATAATTTCAGAAGCATTCGAATTTGTTCCCCCCACCCGATAAGTGTTTGCGACGAATTTCGAGCAAGCCGAGTTGTCTCACCTTATCAAACGTCATTGCTCAGTTGCTAGGGGCCTTTCTACCACCCAGAATTCTAGAACAAAAAACATCATAAAACAAACGCACGGAAACAAAACAATGGAATACAATATCCTTCTTCCTGTACACTAGATTTACAGTCTGTCACAGTGGCTGCAAATACAGTGCAAACAATATAATCACCCGGTATAGGGTTTTACATCAAGAGCGCTCTTTGAATTAAAATTAAACACTGTAACTTCGCAGCGGATGTTATATCCTGGTGGTCCAAGGGTTTTTTCAATAAGGATGCTTGAGCTTTGATAGCGTATAGCAGCCATTTTGGTAAAGCAATAGCTGTCAAATTTTACAAGAATACTTATTTAGTTTTGACATTTCACCATGGAACGTTACACGCTTCAACAATGCGTTGAAATTGTTAAAATTTATTATCAAAATCAGCGCACTGTTTGCCAATTTATGACATTCATGGCCGCCCTGCAGAGTCCACAATACGTCGTTTAATGCATGAATTTGAGACTCTTGTGGCTTAAACTGGATGATATGGATTCTGACAACATATGGTTCCAACAGGACAGAACTACGTAGCATACTAATATTCTGCACGAGTGATAAAAAATGGAGCATCCCTATTGAAAGACCCTATATAGACCTTCATTAATTTCAGCTTCTTTCTAATTATTATGATCTACAGCTTTTAGGCCCATTAATCACTCAGATTTATAAATTTTTAAATAATTTAATTTCGTATTAGTTAAAACAAAGTTTAATCCACTGAATAGCAACTTGTTGTTTGTAACACTTGATCAAGGCAACATAACTTGGCGAAATAGCTGTCGCATTAATTTTGTACAAATAAATTGTGATAGGTATCAAAAGTATTTCACAATTATAACTCTTAATAATGTTGAAGTATCATAAGTGTTTCGGCTAAAATGATAGATTATCTAAACAATAAATATGTTGGATATTGTATTATAATCAAATGTCGATTTCTTTGGAAAAACCCATTTAATTCTGACCGAAAATAGGCACAGAAACCCTTGAGCGACTCACCCATACTCCCCTAACGAAGCCCCCTCGGAACATGCGGCCGCCGCGCGGCGCCCCCTGTCCGCGGAAGCCCCCGCCGCCTCTCGGGCTGGACTGGAAGGACTGCTGGGGGCCGCCGGAGTAGCCCCCGCGCCACGCCACACCGCCGGGTCGCTTGAAGGGCCGCTTCACCTCCACTGCCTTCTTAGGCGCGGGGGGCTTCTGTTGCACCACCTGAAACCAGAGCGCAAATGTCAGATTAACCACAAATATAATGGGAGACAGACCTATTATGCCAGATTACCCATAAATACAATGGGAGACAGACCTATCATGCCAGATTACCCACAAATACAATGAGAGATGGACCTACTATGCCAGATTACCCACAAATACAATGAGAGACGGATCTACCGTGCCAGATTGCCCACAAATACAATGGGAGAAAGACCTACCATAGCATAAATATACCTCATAATAAAAGCCAAGACGGTAGAGCACAATGGTGTTCTTGTACCGACCCCTATGCATGGAAGTGAAGCATGGAACTGGCAAAAGACGAAAAGTTTACATATACCTTCTTCACCATTCTGTCTTCACTCATTCTTTCCATGTGTCCAAACCATCTAGACGACCCTTTCATTATTTTGTTCAAAACACTTTCATTCGCACCGCATTCACTTCTTATATGCATTTGACACTCTATCTATAGATTTATCACACATTCGTCTTAGAGATCTCATTTCTACTGCATTTATTCTACTTTCATCCTTCCATGCTTCACTTCCATACATAAGGGTCGGCACAAGAGCACCATTATGCACTGCCATCTTAGCTTTTTTGAATAGGCTTTTGTTTGCGATGACAACTTTAAGTGCACCATTTACTCTGTTGCCTGCCCCAACCCTTCTTTCAATATCCTACTCCTCTCTCCCATCCTTTGTAAACACACTTCCTAAATAAATGAAGAAGAAGATAGTACATACCGGTTTACTATTCCCGACTCGTTTGTCGATTAGTATTTTGACATTGTTGATCATTATCTTGTTGTTCAGGGAGAGGGCTTTGGTGGCGCCCTCCTGATCTTCGAATTCGATGAAGGCTGAAACCATAAATCAGGACATGAGTCCACGCTGGATTTGTTCACCGCAAATCACATTTGTGTAACAACTATTAGTATTTCTTGCATCTGTAAGATCAAGCTTCTATTCAAAATACCAAGCTGCGTTTATAACACCATCTTCAAGCCAATGGTGACATATTATTATTATTTTGTTGAATCGCTCTTTACATCATTACAGTGCGAGTAAAATCCATGACTTCGACTGCTGAACCAGCATATTTCATGATGAAATATATTACACGAATAACCGAAAACGCCCGACTTAGGACCTACTTATCGCAACGATGACATACATTGCATAGGCAAAAGTGATGATTCAGGACCCGATTCATTCACACAGGTCACTAGAGCAGGGCATCGTGTGCAAAGGGAAGCAAAGCATATAAAAGCGGTACTTCCGACCACCCAATACATCAGTCAGTATTGCGACTTCTAACCGACACGAGTCTACGCCGTCAAGTCTACGTACAAAGAACCTCCGACTCTCCCACCGAGCTACGCTACTGTCTACACTGCTACGCCACGTAACTTCCGACGAGTCTTCGCTCCAGCCGACCGACGCTACTGCCCAGCGAGCCATCAGCCCCAGCTGCTATCGACATCCAGGCGTATGCTCCATTACGAGTACATAATACTGTTAAGGTATGATCTGCAATAAACGGTGAAACTTCCACTGCTTTTAACTCTCACCACATCCCCCAAAAAGCTATCATATTGATTCTCGTGACGTGTGATAGGTAGCTAATCTATCGCCTTTTTGGATGGATGTTGTGACAATTACACTGCCATTGCCGGGAATCGAACCCGGGACCTTCTGGGTGCTAGTCAAAGCATTTACCACTAGGTCATGGACAATGACTCCTAAAGAACAACAAAGAATCTACTGGTTTGAGAATAGGATCCTAAGAATGGCACTGAGACGCAGACATGGTATTGCAGCGGCAACTTGTCAGTTAAAACTTTGTAGTAACCACCTCGCAGTTTCGCCGATGATGTCAACATTGAAGAAACAGCTGTCGCGAAAAATAAAAAAATTGTGATACCATAAATAGCGTTTTATATCTTAACAGTTAGAAATGATTTGTTGGAAGTGTAGTTCGCTTACCAGATCTCCGTCCCGGCACTTTGAAGAGCTCCTTGATGTTCCCGCAGGCGGCCAGCAGGTTCCGGAGGCACTCCACACGCATGGTCACCGGCAGGTTATCAGCCACCACCGTGTTGGGTCCAATTTTCAGCACGCACACCTCTATGGGGTTGCCGCCTACAAGCCGACCTCGCTCGGCTACAGACTGCAAACCCAATTTTTTTTTTTTAACAAATGACATCAATTATGATTATATCTATCTCATCTACACTCCATCGCGCATTATCAACCTGCCTTTGGTGATGCCAACAAGAAGAGCAATTCAGATGTTGAATTTAATCATCTCGAAATTGGCCATTTTTAGTGTCAGTGAGACAGTGTTCATAAACAATATATAATCAGTTCTAGAAAGAATACTGCCTCACTGATGTCGACTTAATTGAGATCCTTCCATTTGTTAGTATGTTATTGCTTTAATTGCTAACTAACCATCACGCCGTCTCTCCAAAGGGGTAGGCAGAATGCATGGACTGCCAATGTTCTTTCCTGATATACGTCTCTCACATATCAACCATTACCTTTGGCTTTCCGGCATTCATCATTAAATCATTTGACTTGCGTACCTCATACATTCTCGACACCAAGACTTGTAATTCGTCCGCACTATCCGCAACGAGAACAGCACCGTCCGCGTAAAGTAGACAATTTACAGACAAATCACTCATCTTAGCACCAGCATTAATCCCTTTCAGTTTTTTCATACACTTGTCCATATACAGATTGAACAACCGT
The DNA here is from genome assembly GCA_022606425.2 of Lepidostoma basale. Lineage (NCBI taxonomy): Eukaryota > Metazoa > Arthropoda > Insecta > Trichoptera > Lepidostomatidae > Lepidostoma > Lepidostoma basale. Next base: position 184,176 of record JAHDVF020000634.1, on the reverse strand, counting down.
GGGAACATCACGCAGCCCTGCTTAACACCCTTTGTGATATTAATTTTTCCATAAATTTCTAATTTATATATTGAGATTATATAGAGTGCTAGGAATGCCTCCCTAGAACGGGTTACCCCAGTTGGGAGGTATTAAAACCATGAACTTGGTAAATGATTAATAAATAAATACTAATTAATTGTATCTCAATAGAGACCAAGATGTAAACATTTTTTGGAAACAGAATATGGTAGTCGAGGCGTTTACAGGAATTATGACCTGTCATTGGTTGGGTTAAGCAATCACTTTATGTTAACAACATTCCCCATTCCTCCCTTCTTACGACCACCACGTCTGACAAATTTTTCGGAACTTGTATACGAGTATATGCTATTTTTAAATAACTTCACATTTTGTAGGTCAATCTACACTAGCGCCATCTATTAAGATAATTTTTAAGCATTAAAATTATATTGATTATCTCAATTAATTAAAATTTTACATCTTCGTCTCTACTGAGATACAATTAATCCTTAAAAATGATAAACCCGCAAGGGGTAAAAATCCAGTATTTGTCTACAAGTATTTGTATACATTAAAAAAAACAAATTGTATAAATAAATACTATTAAATGTTGGGATACAGCAAAATATCGTGATGAAAACTCACATTATCAGCGGCCTCCGTGGTTGTGAAGTGGATGTAGGCGGAGATGGTGATGTCGGAGCTGTTGCCGTCCACCTGGATACCCGCCCGTCTGAGGAACAGAAGATGCATCATAAAAACCATCATTAAAATGGTTGATAACAGGATAAGTGACAAAATAAAAAAAGCAAATCATCTCAGCCAACTGATGCTGCTTCGGCCTCCAGAGAAGTCAAAAATCCATCCATATATCGAAGAAGACAAAACATCGCATATCGCACCTCCAGTCGTAAACCGACTCATTCTAAAATTTTGGTGAATTGAGTTAAGTATACAGAATGACTAGAAAAAGCGCGCCCTATAAGGCTAGAAAAGCTTAGCTTTTCATTTCATAAAGTTATAGTGCGATTTACCAAAAACTGTCAAGGACCGAAACACGTTTTCTTCATTTCCCAAAAAACATGAATTTTGGATTGAGCCAGTTTACGACTGGAGGTGTGATATATAAAATACTCATAAGGCCAGCTTTTTTTTTTTTTCAAATCAATTTATTTTCTCAAAAGATATTACAAACAACAATTATAGTTTAAGACATCCCAGGAACGTATGAGAGATGGTTCGATACAAGATACTCTCGTAAAATTAAGATTATTTGTCTTCTGAATTCTAAATTCTTCGAATATGAGCTGCAAATGTAGTCCACCACAGTTCGAAACCATTTTTTTTGTACTGAAAGAAATTAGAAGAAATAAAAAAAATGGACCAACTTGATTTCCTTAATCTCCCCGTAGGTACTGAAGATATCCCGCAGCTCCTGCTCGTAGGAGAAGAGCACGAGGGTGGGGAGGTTGAGAACAAAGATGGTCTTGCCGCTGGGCTGGCCCGCCCGGTCCTCCTCCGGAGTGGCCACCGCCCCGTTGGTGCCCGCCGCTGCTTTCGTCCCATTCTGCCCCTCCACGGGAAGGCTTTCCGCCGCCACTGACATTATCGCTACAATTATTTATTTATTTTTACTTGTTATAGACAGAATAAATTACAACACATTTTTTAAAATAACTAACTTATCTAACTAAATTTCATGCCGTCTCTCCGAAGGGGTAGGCAGAAAGAATGGACTGCCACACTTTTCTTTCCTGACATATTTCTCTCGCTTCCTCAACATTCATACATCGTGTCATCAGTGGCGGTACTCTCAAGAAGCCCAGAAGCCCGGCTTGCGTAAGAAATTTTGAATCAAAACCTCCAAATCTAAGTAATCATGCCCGCGTATAAACCAACAACCTACCAAATCACCTTCTAACAATGTTACCATCAGACGTTAGATGAAGAGCTGAACCTCTGTAAGCCAGAAGAGGTTTTGATTAAAAATTTCTTACGCAAGCCGGGCTTCTGGGCTTCTATGGGAGTACCGCCACTGCGTGTCATGCACACGCGTCGATTTCTCTGACTCCTCACATGGCCGACATTCTATATTTGATTTATTTGATCGTGCCACGTTTTCCTCGGTCTTCCTCTATTTCTGGTTCCATTTACATCGTTAACATATAATTTTTTTACCATTCTTTCCATTTGTCCAAACCATCTTAACCGCCCTATCTTTGGGTTATTTTCCGAGAAACATGCAAAAAACAAGCAGGTTTTTTATTAATGAAATTTAATTAAATATTAATTTTATTTTTTTAAATTACGAAACGTCAAATACTCGGCCGCACACTTGGCCTGCCCCTTGTAAAACTATCATATTCATGAAGACTTGCGCTCATGTTTTGATGGCACAAGCGCGTACCCCTAAAACTTTGTACATTTTAGGTACATTACTTTTTCTGTATGTGATTAAGCCCGTATGTGATACGGGATATCGTAGAATGGTACAGTCAAAGTGAACGTATCACGTACGTTCAAATAGGTAGGGTGGTTAATGATCCTTTCATTATTTTGTTCATGACACCATCATTCGCACCGCATTCACTTATTATATTTTCATTCGAGACTCTATCATACACAGAGTATCCACACATTCGTCTAAGAGATCTCATTTCTACTGCATTTATTCTACTTTCATCCTTCTTTTGCCAATTCCATGGTTCGCTTCCATATATAAGGGTCGGTAGAAGAACACCATAGTACACTGCCATTCTAGCTTTTTTGGATAGGTTTTTTTTTTTTAAATAACTGACTAAAAATAATAGTCTCTCCAAAGGGGTAGGCAAAAAGAATGGACTGCCACACTTTTCTTTCCTGACATATTTCTCTCGCTTCCTCAACATTCATATATCCTGTCGTGCACGCACGTCGATTTTTCCAACTTGCTTAAAAATATAATGATCCATGCTGGTGATTATCTCAAGGATATTAATTACTATGTAGTTATTTTAAAATTTTATTTCTAACTAACCATCACGCCGTCTCTCCGAAGGGGTAGGCAGAGAGGATGGACCGCCATACCGTTCTGTCCTTATATACCTCTCTAGCTTCCTCTACATTCATATATCGTAACATGCACGTTTGTAGATTTTTCCGATTTCGAATGTGGCCGCCTTTCAGTATTTGATTAATTTGGTCATGCCATGCTTTTCTTGGTCTTTCACAACTTCTCTTTCCACTCACACTGCTTGTATACAACATTTTAACCATTATTATTATTTTGTTGAATCGCTCTTTACATCATAACAGCATGAGCCAAATCCATGTAAAGGGTATTAGCTATCATGTTGATTTTCTTGACATGTGATAGGTAGCTAATCTATCGCCATTTTATTGTCACGTGAATTCTACACCAGACCAAAGACAGTGTGACAATCACACTAAATCACAATCAATCATTCTTCTCTCGTCCATTTGTTCCATATGTCCAAACCATCCGAGGGATCCTTTTTTAATTTTACTTATGATGCAATCATCTGCCTTACATTTCTTCCTTATTTCATGATTTGTATTCTATCATATATCGTTTTCTCATACATTCTTCTCAGTGATCTCATTTCTACGGCATTTACCCTACTTTCATCCTTTTTTTGCCAGCTCCAAGCTTCACTTCCATACATAAGGGTTATTTCTATATTATGGTCTTATTTCTTTATTATTAGAATAGTTATATTACAGAATTCAATAGAAGCTGCGATACCCTTACCGAGTGGATTAAAACTTAAAGCATAAGGTTACGAAGTGGAATGAAACAGCAGTGAAAAAAATATTTTAACAATGGAATGAAGCAAGCGGAGCGTAATCAAGACGCAATAAAATCAAACAAATTCAAAGTGGAAATAATAAACGTGCGTACATGAAACTATGTATGAATGCACACTAGTCTAGAGAAGTATGTCAGCAAGAAGAGTTTACCAAAAGCCTTATCAATTGAAGCTAATCGTATCGCGTACAGGTTAGTTTTTGTATTGACAAATATTGTTATATATACAAATTTATTCAATATTAAGGGCTATTGGAGAGTTAAATATACTTTAAAAAGATATATAAAGGGTATATTAATAGAAATAAAAACATAAAGCACGTATTAAGTAGAAAAACGACCAGTGGAATAATTAAGAGGTTATTCTTAGCGGTTTGATTTAGAGATATTGAATTTTTTCATAAATTCGCGAAATTTCAAAGCATATTACATGACCATTATAAAAATAATGTAATAAAGTGCGAATGCGATAAATAAACGAGAGATTAAAATGACAAAACTAACGGTAAGTGGTTAGTCAGCGGGAAGCGCGAAAAGCTTCGTTTTCTGTAAGTTCAAAATAAATGTGTAAATAAATTACCTTTCGTAGAATATGTGGCTTAAAATATTCCGATAATATTTAATAACGTCAGACAGTAAACAAACATAAAAATACACTTAATTATTTATAATAAATGCAAAAATGGACAGCCCGGCAAAATGGCTACAAGAATAACGAAAACGAAAATGGCTTTTTGTCAGATAATTGTCGATGGCGCCGCTGTAGCACTGTGCCGGTGAATCGATATACAAATCGACATTTAAAAAAATTAAAGTACCTAAGCACCAAAAATAATTTATATTTTTATTTTAACGTCATCCCTTTCAATCCTGACACATTTGACGTTTTCAAACGTAAATAAACTACTTCGAGCAAATAAACGCGGTAATGATTTATAGAGAAAAATTATCGGGTTTTCTCTAACTGATTGAATAGTGTATTAAACTCGGCCTAAATGTTGATATTAGTGTAAATTTCATTAATGATGTCGGGATCATTCAAAAGAAATGATCTCCCAAAGTCTTTCGGATCGTCGAACAACAAACACAAACGTAGTAACACGTACCAAGAAAAAGGCAACACAGACAATTTCAGGGAAAGCGCCGAAAAATTATTCAACAAGAGATTCGCCTTCAGTAAGTGCAGTAGCGGCTGGACCTTGCCGCCTCTGTCGCAAGTGTTCACCTCGAACCCTTGGAAGATCCGGCACCTCCAAACGCTGAAGAACGGACTCAACTTCCAGAAGAGCCGGCTGAATGACTACGCCATCGAGGAGTGGAGCGCGCACACGGCCAGGCGGAACCCCGCGGGAGACGTGAGGTGGAAGCTAAGGAACACAATCAACCCGGAATTCCTCACCCAGGCTTGGACGAAGTTTTACGAATGCGCGTTCAATTACGACATTATATCGGCCGAGGCGAGATCCTCGAAAACCATCAACTCGCTTCACCTTTGCGAGGCTCCAGGCGCCTTCATCGCCTCTTTTAACCACTACTTAAAACTGCATTTTAGAGAATTAAGGGTAAGATTTAAAATTGATTTTATTACTTACATATACATATACAGATTTACCATGGAAGAGACAACAGACAGCAGCTACAAATTAACTAAAAATTCAGACATACACAGACACTGGACCAGGAACTGTGACAGATATCACTTACCGAATGTACGAACTAAGACAGGACAATCAAGGATATTGAACAATGGACTGAAACTTTATAATGAACTACCAAAAGACACAAGAAGTCTGACTACAACTTAATTAAAAAAATACCTGAAACAATTCATAATTAAGATTTAAAAATGTATCCATATAACCCAATTAGGTTCTTTAAAAAATAAATAAAATTAAAAAAAAAACATGAAGCACTTATTTTGTGCTGTGGCATTATTAAATATAATATGACGACCTTCGTGGCCGAGTGGTAAATGCTTTGACTACCACCTCGAAGGTCCCGGGTATGTTTCCCGGCGATAGCAGTGTGATTGTTACACTGCCTTTGGTCTGGTGTAGAATTCACGTGACAATAAAATGGCCAAAGATTAGCTACCTTCACATGTCACAAAAATCAGTATGATAGCTATACCCTTTACATGGATTTGGCTCACGCTGTAACGATGTAAAAAGTGATTCAACAAAATAATAATAATAATAATAATGAATCACTAACTAACTAACCATCACGCCGTCTCTCCGAAGGGGTAGGCAGAAAGAATGGACTGCCACACTTTTCTTTCCTGACATATTTCTCTCGCTTCCTCAACATTCACACATCGTGTCATGCACGCGCGTCGATTTCTCTGACTCCTCACGTGGCCGACATTCAATATTTGATTTATTTGATCGTGCCACATTTTCCTCGGTCTTCCTCTATTTCTGGTTCCATTTACATCGTTAACATATAATTTTTTTACCATTCTTTCCATATGTCCAAACCATCTTAATGATCCTTTCATTATTTTGATCATAACACCATCATTCGCACCGCATTTATATTTTCATTTGAGACTCTATCATACACAGAGTATCTACACATTCGTCTAAGAGATCTCATTTCTACTGCATTTATTCTACTTTCATCCTTCTTTTTCCAATTCCATGCTTCACTTCCATACATAAGGGTCGGTTGAAGAACACCATTGTGCACTGCCATTCTAGCTTTTTTGGATAGGTAATAATAATGAATACACTTGTAAATTTGTATTTACACCACTTTATTATTTTCAACAACCAACCGGTTTCGCTCCCGCCGGAACTTCGTCAGGGTTTAAAAGACACTGATTGGATTTTTTTTAAATATTAGATTAACGCAACAATAAAACAATCATGCCGTTTCACCGGATAGGTAGACAGAAAGAATAGATAGTCACACTTCTCTATCCTGACGCACCTCTCTAGCTTCCACTCATACACGCACATTGATTCTTCCGACTCCGATCAACAGTATATTACCTTCAAATTGTGTAGATTGCTAAGACATTATCATGTCTTCTTCTTCCTCAGCCTATTCCCGTCCACTCCTGGACAAAGGCCTCCTCCATTTGCTTCCATGTCATTCTGTCTTGTGCAGACTGCATCCAGGTTATTCCGACATGTCTATTTAGATCATCCTTCCACCGTAGTTGCGGTCGCCCTGCACTTCTCTTCGCCGTCCACGGTCTCCAAGTCAGCAGTCTTGTCCACTTTTCATCTGAGCTCCTGGCTACGTGACCTGCCCATTGCCATTTTAGAGTCGCCACCCGGTGGATGATGTCAGTGACCTTTGTTTTTTCTCTCAACGTATCCTATGTCTCTTAGGCTTATTCCTAACATGGCTCTTTGGGTCACTCGTAGTTTCTCGGCACTTTGTTTGGACAATGTTACAGTTTCAAGACTATAAGTACCAACTGGCAGAACGCAGGCTTCAAAGACTTTTCGTTTCAGGTAGATCGGTATTTTCCAGTTTTTAAGGATGTAACTCATGTATCCGAAAGCTGCCCAGCTTAGTCCAATTCTTCTTCATTATCATGTCTATTCCTGGCTTAATGTCTATTTCCATAAAATATAATAACTAGTCTCTCCGAAGGGTAGGTAGAAATAATAGACCGCCACACTGTTATTCAATTTTTTCATAGTATAAACCACACAAAGTGGTTATGCTAAGTGAAAAAGTGTTTAATTTTATTTGTAATAATCGTGTTGTGAAAATACAATGTTTACAAAAAGTTATTTAACCCCCACTGTGTGGCTAGCTTCATTTGCAGTATTAAAACAATTGGTCTTAAACTGCGCTTGGTTACCCTGATAGTCCCCGTTCATTTTAATATTACACACAATTAGGTAGCAAAAATCTAAAATTAGTAGGTTTATCAGACACATTCTTATATGAGCTGCCAATGTAGGATGCTGAAGTTCAAAACCATTATTTTAGAGTGCAAATGCAGCCAGCCGCAACATAGGGATTGAATGTGAATCCACAACACAAATAACAACGAATATATTTGTGGTTTTTGTCTAAATATATATATTTTTCATATTTGTTATTATTGTCTTCTAGTGGAAATGGTTGGCTACAACTCTAAACCCGTACCACGAGGGCAACTCCTTGTCCAACATGATCTGCGACGACCGCTTCATCCTCCACACGCTGCAGACCTGGGACTTTGGCCTAGACTACACCGGGAACCTCATGGACTGGAGGAACTCACAAACTCTAATCGACAAGGCCAAACTTCTAGGAAATGTAAGAATCAGTTGAACCGCTGTTGAATTCATATGATTTATAAAAAATTCATTGATTTGGGACAACACACAGACTAGGACCACAAGAGCAAATGCTTTGTAATTTTTTTATGTTGATTTATACTTTAATGTGTGCACCAGGAAAAGACAGACCGAACAGCGCAGTCTTTAGTAGTGTTTTAAATTTATTGTTGCAATCCTTGTAGCGCCATTCCTCAGTTATTAAAATTATTGCCATTATTTTTGTTAACTTTTGACTTTAGAGAGTATCATGTCTTCCTAATTTCGAACCATCTCTCATGCATCCTGGTATTTTATCTGTTCTCACATAGATGGCTTAAACTATGTTTGTAATGTCTTCTGTTTTGAACAATGTTTTTTTAAACTTTGTATACAACACGAACTTTAATAAAGAAATTAAATTATAAAACAAACACTTTTCGAACACAGAAGCCCTTCATCAGTGTTTTAAATATTTTAACAAAAGTTTCATGAATGTGGTCAGTTTTGACAGATATTATGATGATTTTTTTTTTTCAAAAATAAATATTAAATTTCTTCTATGTTCGCCATACTTTGTGTTGTAGATGTTTTATATTTATTATTCATAACAAATATTATGAATAAATTAAAAACATAAAAGATTAATTTAAAGTTCTTATTGGGGTAACAATAATTTTTCTGAATTTGCTAACCACCTCATTGAAAATGATCATTCATTTAATAAATGTAATGGCGTTGAAATTTTGCATGTTAATAATAGAAATATGTCTTCGAACAATCTTAAAGCAAATTATAAACAAAGAAAATATTATAAATAATCAAATAAATTTAAAATCAAGTCCAATTTTTGATTTATTTCCTTTGTTGTAAGTTAATACCTGAACCCCAATAAGAACTTAATATTATTATTTTAAATTTATTCATTATATTTGTTATACCAAAGCATAAACGTTCCAAAATAAATCTTTATAACATCTGTCAAAACTCTATTTGTAAACAATTTTATAATATTTAAAATATGTATCTTTATAATATCACTGAGGAAGGACCGGTTGTCCGAAACATGTCAGATATTTTTTTTAAAGTTGTATATAAAAAAGAAAAAGACAAGTAAATAATTATTAAATATTAAAATATTTATAATGCCGATGAATAGCTTCTGTGTCTGAAACATGTTTGTTTTTTCAAAGTTCAGAAAAACATTGTTCAATGAATCCACAACACAAAGTTATGGTGAATAATATAAAAGATATTCTTTTATTCTGTTTTATTTTTAGATTCAATTTATAACAGCTGATGGATCTATTGACTGCATGCTCAAGCCAGATGAACAAGAGGAAACCGTGGCACCGTTGAACTATTGCGAAGTCATAACAGCCTTACTCTCTCTATCCGAAGGTAAGAATCATTTAAATTTTTTGTACTAGACCAGGAGAACTCAACATTCTCCACAGCTCAACTTGCTGACTATAGTATTGCCGTGTATTCTGCCGCACTTAATAAGATAAACGCATTAACTACAGTTTGACGCTTTTCGAGAAAAACGTGTTTAAAGTTTTTATTTTGCTTGTATCTCAGGAACTAGACAAGATACCAACATGAAAATTGTACCAAAACAAAGAGAAAAGGGTTAAGAATACTAAAAAATATAAACATATATAAAAATAAAATAAAAATAAAATATAGTGTACATTAAACATCGGAAAAACATTATGTGTTATTACATTATGTGCTAAATTTAAAAAACGGTGGTTTCGTGGAACATAAATTAAATAGACAATTGTGCACCATCTAAAAATAACATTTTGTATTAAATTATTTTTATTTTGTTATTTTATTTTATATCATTGTATTTTATATTATTTGTTTTAGATTTATTTTGTAGATGTTGGAAGATCGAAGTGTGCGCGGGAGATGCCTATTGGTGGCGATGAGGTTCGCAACCCATCACACCGCGTCTCCCGCGGGGCGAAAAGAGAAGGATGGAGTGCCGCATCGGTTAAAGTGTGACAGTCCATTCTTTCTGCCTACCCTTTCGGGGAGACGGCGTGATGGTTAGTTAGTTAGTTAGTTAGTGTACATATAATTTTAAAAAAGTACTTATCGCTAGCAGCCTCTAATACTCTTAGGCCATAATAACCAGTCATAAACGCATCAACTACCCTCCTTGATGCATTTATGCTTAGTAAATCAATTTAATGCATTTTATATAGTAAGCTTATACCTCAATTCAACTCAAACATAGTGCATTTACGACTAAGAAGCTATTGAATGCTAGAAAACAAGTCTGTACTAACTACAGCTAGTGCGTTCTTGATAAGTAAAACTGCACTCCAAGTCTTAGTTAATGCGTTTATGAAAACTGAAAAACTGAGAAAATGAAGAAATCATGAAATGTCACTTTGAGAAAGTTGTAGATCTCGTTTTCTTGATACCAGATAATGTAATAACTCAATTTCGACAAAAACCTTAATTGATGCATTTATCGTAAGCGCGGCAGTATTGTAGTCAAATAAGCAGATTTTATAATATTTATGGTGTGAATTAATATTTCTTGGTAGTTCACGAAAAAATCTATAAAATTTATTTTACAGTACATATTAAGCTTTATTCCAATTTCCTTTCGCAATTTTATTGGTAGGACTCTGTACCATAGCACTAGTTTCATTTTGAAGAAGCTATTTTGGTATAATAAATATGTAATTTAATTTATTGTTTCTTAAACAATGATGTAAAACTTATTAAATATTTAATACAAATGAAAATGTTTACGAATGAAGAAGTTTTATTATTTTTTGCCTGTCTAAGGCATTATCAAGCGTGAAGTCTGATTAAAAAGGAGAAACGTGTCATTTTCATTCATGTTAATTATGTATTGGGTGTTTCGGAAAGTTCGGTCGGTTTTTTTTTATGAAAATCGCATTTATTTGAAATGTAAAATAAAAAATACATCCATCAAAATATTATCCACTACTTTTCCTTTCTTTCTGGCAATAGATGAATCCATCGTCGAAAAAACGCCTCGTCTTTTGAAGCAATCTAGGCATCGACCCAATTTTTGACATCTGCATATGAATGAAAGTGCTGCTCTTCTAAGGCATGCGTTATAGATCTGAACAAGTGGTAGTCCGATGGTGCCAAGTATGGTGAATAAGGTGGGTGCGGTATAATCTCCCAGCCCACATTTTGTATGTAATTTTTAACCGCGATTGCGATTTGAGGTCGAGCGTTGTAATGTTGAAGAATCAGTTTGCTGTGCCTGTTGCCCCATCCCGGTCGTTATTAGCCAATGTCTGCTTTAATCACATTAGTTGTCATCGGTAGACTTCCCTCAAGACCGTTTCACTCAGTTTGAGGGGTTCATTTTTTGGTCAAACTTTTTCGGTCTTCCAGGGCGATGTTTTTCTTCAACGCTAAAATCACCATTCTTTATACCATTCTCTGCATGATTTATCCGATGGGGCATGATCCCCATAAATTTCCACAAGCATTTTATGCACCTTAGCTGCACTCTTCTTCCAATTAAAACAGAATAGCAGAACTTCCCGCAAATGCTTCTTATTTACCCCGAAAGTCGACATTTGAAGGAGCGATAAACCAAATGTTGTTGTGAGAATGACAAACATGTGTGAACTGAACTTAATTGATAGATGCTCAGGCTTACTTAAAAATAAAGGTTGCCAGATTTGAAGGCTTGAAGCAGCCAGAGCCCTCTGTTATATAATGGACCGAACTTTCTGAAACACCTAATAATTTAAACATACATATTTATATTTTTACATTTGATATATTCAGCGCTTGAAGCATCATGTTAGGACATTATTAAACTAAAGCAAACAAGCATATGCTTCAACTTAAATAGATCCAAATAGATGCCTTAAACTTTAAATAAGTTTTGTAATGTCTTTTGAGAAAATAAACTGATTTGATTTGAACTTGGACAGTTACCAAAGCAGAAAATCACACGCTTGTGTTCTTACGGTATTTACATTTGTGTAAAACTTTGCGTTTTGTTTCAGGCGGAACATTTGTATTCAAGCTGTTCACCATTTTCGAACACTCTACTATTAATCTCGTCTACCTTCTGACCGTGTGCTTTGAGGCCGTCAACATTTATAAGCCGTCCACTTCGAAAGAAGGAAACTCCGAAGTCTACGCCATTTGCACCGGTTACTCGGGAAAAGAATTATTCAGAGATTACATTCCGACGCTAACCAAATTCTACGGCAGTCCGGACTTCGCTTCGAAGGCGCTCTTCCCGTTAGCCTATCTCCCCGTTTCCTATCTCGAACAAGTGCAGACGTGCGCTTATTATTTTTATAACCTTCAGTGCGAAGTGATCAATGATAACATTTGCATGTACGAAAATCCAAATCAAAGGAAAGAAACTCAGCTTAAAAGGTATCGCTACGCCTTTGCTAACATGTTTATGGAACGCTACGAATTGGGCGCTATTGAAAAAGGAGACGAGATAATGAATGGGTTCTCGCAAGAAGAAGTTTACATTCATCTCAATCCGAGGAACCATCAAGGAACCTATACGGAACGACTCCGATTGATTCCTCTGTCACAACAGGAAAAGATGGTCAAGTTTTATGAGGAATTGAAGATATTACGAGAGACTTATGACTTAACCGACAGCGATTCTATATCTTGGATAAACTGTTCCATCTTTTGTGACGATGCCTCGCTGAAATTCACTCACGGAAAACCAGTGGATAAAATCAGAAGTTCCAAGTTTGTATTGTCGTGGGTTTTAAAATTTTACATGAAGCTAACAGACGAGTGTGCGGATAACTTTGTAATCAACAATTCCGATTCGATCAATTGTTTGACGCTATCGTTTGCAATTCAGGAGCCGAACGAGAGGTTCGACGATTGGGAAAAGAGTATTCTCTATTGTCTACGGGATAATTTGAAGTCTTTATGCTCTGGAGACACACTGGTCTTGAGGAACTTTCGCGTCTTGACTCAGTTCAGCGCTGGAATCTTGTACATCTTGGCGAGGACTTCATTCCAAGAACTGGGCTTCGGAAACAACAGTATAATTGTTTTGAAACACTTCAAAAACAAGATGGACATCATTGATTTGCTTGAGAGCGTTATCAAAGAGGTTTGTAGTATGCCCGAATGCGGAGAAGATTCCAATGTTGCTGTTCTCGGTATTGTGCCCATACAGCATCTGACGTTAGGAATGTTCTATTCTTGTCTTTTGAAATACAATAACAGTTTTCTCTACGCTCGAGCAAAAGAAATTGTGGCTCACTTATCCAAGTATTTAAAATCCACATAAGAATGCAGAATAAAAACATGTGAATTTCAACAACCAGACGTTCAATTGTTATTAAGTCTTGTATATATTTTTCAAGGGTGGGAATATGATAGGAGTAGACCCGTTTTTTTTATTCTGTTTGATAACTTTTATTATGAAATATTTCTTTTATTATACCTTTGTCATCCCTCACTATTATCATTCAAATTATAATAACTAGGGCTCGGATTTATACTCGCTAAAAAGTTTAAATATTCTTTTATGTGTGCCAAAATATGTTTTTATATTCTCCATAGTAATATACTTAGGAAATTGAAAATAACTTTGTTTAATCCACTAAACATTAAAAAACACGAATTGTTTCGGAGGATGTTCCATCTTCTTCTTCTTCTTCGATGGCCCTACAGCCCATATCGAGCCTTAGCCTCCAGTATTCTTCGCCTCCAACTCCTCCTGTCCTCCGCTTCGACCCTCCAATCTGACACTCTAACAATCTTGTTCCATCTCTCCCAACTTCATCCTCCCATCGCAGCCTTGGTCGTCCAATTGGTCTTCTACCACCTGGGTGCCACTCCAGCAATCTTTTTGGGGTTCGCGATGACGGCATCCTCTGCACGTGACCGGCCCATCTCAGTCTATTCAGTCTGACCTGTGTGGAGAGACTGGGAGCTTTGTAAATATGGTACAGCTCGTCATTATGCCGCACTCTCCAGCCTTCACCGTCATTCACAGGTCCCAGAATTCTGCGCATCGATCTTCAGGTGTATAAATATAATAAAAACTAAACAAAGAAAGACTAATATAAAAAACGCATTTAAAATTCGATACAATAATTAATATTTAAATATTGAAACTCCTCTGAAACATGTCGTGTTTTTTTAATATTTAGTGGATTAAAAAAGTTATTTTCAATTTCCTAAGTACCTACATAAACTAACTAACTAACTAACTAACCATCACGCCGTCTCCCCGAAGGGGTAGGCAGAAAGAATGGACTGCCACACTTTTCTTTCCTGACATATTTCTCTCGCTTCCTCAACATTCATACATCGTGTCATGCACGCACGTCGATTTCTCTGACTCCTCACATGGCCGACATTCAATATTTGATTTATTTGATCGTGCCACGTTTACTCGGTCTTCCTCTATTTCTGGTTCCATATACATCATTAACATATATTTTATGTACCTACATATTTTTATATATTTTCGGGGGTATGACACAGTCGATTATTCAGAAGGGTAAACAAACTCTCGAACATCTAGATTGTGCAATCATTTTTTTTTTGTCGCTAAAATTAGATCGTTCGCCACGGTTGAAAATTTGGACCTCCTTGCCACAATAGTAACATGTTTAAAAAGGAAACTACATACAATATGGACAAAAATATGCCATTCAATTGCTCTCACCCCAAGAACCCTGAAATATTCTTAAATATTCGCTAAACCCTGAATTATGCTTTTATATTTCCTAATAACCAGGGCTAAAGGGGGTCTCTCTCTTCTCTCTTTTTGTCCTGTCACACCTCCGTGGTGCATAGGGCCTCAAGGAACCTTCTCCACCCGACTCTATCGCATGCCTGATGCCTAACATCATCCCAAGTGAGGCCTGCCGCCTTAACCTCGTCCTGCAGGGTTCTTCTCCAGGTGACTCTAGGTCTGCCTCGCTTTCCCTTTCCTCCCATAGGGGACCAGTCTAGTGCACCCTGAGCGATACAGGCTGGGTTCCGTCTCAGAGTGTGACCGATCCACTGACCGATCCAAAGGGGGTCTATAGATCTCAAAACACTAAAAATCGGCATATTTTTGGAAGCAAAGCCCAGGAAAAATACGCTTTTTATGTCAATTCTGAGCCCTAATAATAACTAACTAGCCAAGCATCGTGCTATCTTTCCGAAAGGGTACGCATGAAGAATGGACTGCCACACTGTTCTTTCCTGACATAATTCCCTCGTTTTCTCACGCACGTCGATTTCTCTGACTTCTCACTCAGCCGATATTTAATATTTGACTGATTTCATCATGCCACATTTCCCCCGATTCTTCTATTTCTCTTTCTATTACATTGTTTATTTAGAAAGTATGTTTACAAAGGATGGGAGGGTGGAGAAGGATATTGAAAGAAGGGTTGGGGCAGGCAACAGAATAAATGGTGCACTTAAAGGTGTCATCGCAAACAAAAGCCTATCCAAAAAAGCTAAGATGGCAGTGCACAATGGTGTTCTTGTGCCAACCCTTATGTGTGGAAGTGAAGCATGGAACTGGCAAAAGAAGGATGAAAGTAGAATAAATGCAGTAGAAATGAGATCTCTAAGACGAATGTGTGGCAAATGTGTATATGATAGAGTGACAAATGCAAGTATAAGAACTGAAAGTGGTGCGAATGAAAATGTTATGAACAAAATAAGGAAAGGGTCATTAAGATGGTTTGGACACATGGAAAGAATGAGTGAAGACAGAATGGTAAAGAAGGTATATGTAAACGGCGTGAATGGAGCTAGAAATAGAGGAAGGCCGAGGAAAACGTGGCACGATCAAATCAATCAAATATTGAATGTCGGTCACGTGAGGAGTCAGAAAAATCGACGTGCGTGCATGACAATGTGGAGGAAGCGAGAGACGTATGTCAGGACAGAACAGTGTGGCGTTCCATTCTTTCTGCCTACCCCTCCGGGGAGATGGCGTGATGGTAAGTTAGTTAGTTAAATAGACTTTTTTTTTCTTTCCATGTCGCACGCTTAACAGAACACTGGCTTAACTCAAAAAAGCAAGTTTTGCTCAATCTGACATGAGTCGGTGTTTTACCAAAAACAGTCGAAAAACACGTACGAATGAAAAAGACCGATATAGTGTAATGGAGGTCAATTGGCGGAATATTGACTTAATTTTAACGCGAAACGATGGATAGCGTTAACACAAGCCTCTGTCTAATGTTAACTCAATTATGACCTAAACCATAATCGGTCAGTTTACTATTAAGCGTGCAATGTGTCTAACCCTTCATAACGACCCTTTAACTGTTTTGTTTATAACACTTTCATTCGCACTGCATTCACTTCTTATATTTGCATTTGTAACTCTATCATATACAGATTTACCACGCTCTATTCTGACACTTCTCTCTAGTTTCTTCCACATTCATACTGACAGTAATACACACACATCGATTATTTCGTCTTCTAACATGGTCGACCTTTAATATTTTACTAATTTGTTTGTTCCATGTTTTCCTCAGTTTTCCTTAACTGTAATCCTTATTAACGTAAAATAATAAAACACCATAACGCCTCTTCGTAAAGAGGTAGGCAGAAATAATGGACTGCCACACTTTAACCGATGTGGCACTCCATCCTTTTCTTTTTTTTCGCCCCTGTGGGAGAGGCGGTGTGATGGGTTGCGAACCTCATCGCCACCAATGGGCATCTTCCGAAAATCTTATAAATGTATACTTTCTTAAACATTCTTTCTTGATCTATCTCTACATTCCTTCCTGATATCGGCATTTGAAATTCTGTTATACATTGTTTTACACTCATACATCTAAGGGATCTCATTTCTACACCATTTATTCTGCTCTCATCCTTCTGCCAATTCCATGCTTTGCTTTCGTACATAAGGGTTGAAACCAGAACTTCATTGTGAACGGCCATGCAATAAAATCATCACTAATATAGGAAATTTACATTAATAACATTTCTTTGGTATTAAGTAATTTCATAAGTATTTACATTCAATGTATTTTTAAGCTAAGAGTTTATAAATAACCCTATGTAACATTTCTTGTGTGTTTGTGGAACTAATCAGCAGCCTCCAATATCGGATGTGCGTAATCCTAGACGTTATTCCAATGTATCACATTTTTTTATTTGATTTGTTGTATTTCTAAGGAAAAATTTATTCATAATGCGAGTTCTGTTATGTTTTATATTTAAATGTTGGTAATTATATCTTCAACTGTAATTGTATCAAGGCGAAAAGAAATCGACGCGCATGCTTGACATGATGTGTGAATGTTGAGGATGCGAGAGAAATATGTCACGAAAGAAAAGTGTGGATATTGAAAGAAGGGTTGGGGCAGGCAACAAAGTGAATGGTGCACTTAAAGTTGTCATTGCCAACAAAAACCTATCCAAAAAAGCTAGAATGGCAGTGCACAATGGTGTTCTTCTACCGACCCTTATGTATGGAAGCGAAGCATGGAACTGGCAAAAGAAGGATGAAAGTAGAATAAATGCAGTAGAAATGAGATCTCTTAGACGAATTTGTGAATACTCTGTGTGTGATAGAGTGTCGAATGAAAATATAAGAAGTGAATGCGGTGCTATGAACAAAATAATGAAAGGATCATTAAGATGGTTTGGACATATGGAAAGAATGAATGAAGAAAGAATGCTAAAAAAAGTATATGTTAACAATGTAAATGGAACTAGAAATAGAGGAAGATAGAGGAAAACGTGGCACGATCAAATAGATCAAATATTGAATCTCGACCACGTGAGGAGTCAGAGAAATCGACGTGAGTGCATGACACGATGTGTGAATGTTGAGAAATCGAGAGTATGTCACGAAAGAAAAGTGTGGCAGTCCATTCTTTCTGCCTACCCCTTCGGAGAGACGGCGTGTTGGTTAATTAGTTAGTTTTTTTTTGTTATCAAGTTTTACTCTCACCCCTTTTGCACACGACGACGCGCGCATCCAACTTTGAAGGCCACTAAATTGTTGCACAAAACGTACAAACGAAATGGTACTAAAAAGCATAGCTTTGATAGTCTTAAGAATATTGCAATTCTCAAATGTGTATTTTAATGTTCTAGTGGATTAAATTCATTAATGAATGTAACCCTTTTTGTATGAATTATAAAATGTGTTATTTTGATAGTCAATGTATATTTGAGATCTTGAGTATATAGTACCCTGCAGTTGGAAACTGCAACGATCTCCAAAATGTCGGCAAAAAGGATTCCAAGAGACACAAAAGTACCCAAATTCCCAAAAAACATTTTTCTACCTGGCGAAGCTCCGACGTAAGCAAATCCAGTTGATTCGAAAAAACAAAAAAAGTATAAAAGTGTTTTAAGTTGTTCCTCTCCTATCGGAGGTTGGACAACTTCATGTCTATTTCTACCCTTGAGACAGCGGCTCTAAACAGGAATGTTGTGCTGAAACTGAACCATTCTCCAAGGTTTTCTAGCTAGGAATTTGTTCTTCTACCGACACTTCACGGTCAAGCTTGGCAGAGACAACCAAGAAGCAGGGATTGAACGTACTGCTTTCGGTAAACTGTCCTATGTTGTAAGTCCAAACGATTCGCAAACCATGTAAAGAAAAAGATATTTGACATGTGCATCCTCCCAGTACTGACATACGTGTTTGAAACAATCACATTCACATAATGAACAGTACAGAAACCCCGAGTGACCCAGCGTGCAATGGAGAGGAGGATGTTGAACATCAGTCTGAGAGACAGGAAGCGAAATAAATATCCAACACTGGAAGACTAAATGCTGATGTTGATAATGATGATAACCGACACTTTGTTTTCTATTGACGATTTTTTTATGAATTAAAACACTGTTTTTTCCACTTTTGAGTTTATTTTTCTCGACATGTTTCGAAGACTTACACTTTCATCATCGGGAGAACGATACAGTTTATATCGTTCTCCTGATGATAAAGGTGTAAGCCAGTGTTTCTTAACCGTATTGAAAGTATCACCCCATTTACCACAGTAAAATTATCCAACCCCTCACCAAACAACAAACCAAATTTAAAATTTACGCTTTTCTCTAAATAGGTATGTATTTTATGCAATGGATTTCCTTCTACAAATAAAAAAGCCTCATACGGTACAAAATTTGTCCTACATCAAAACAATCATAGGTGATATAATGAACCTTTTTGAATAAGCTTTTATTTTATATGAAGAACATGATATTGAGTATTATGCCCAAGTTAAAAATTGTGTTAAAAATGTGAAAGTGTAGTTTATTTAACAGAACTATAACACAAAGCTTCTAAAGAGAGTGTATAAGTGTGCATTGCTCGTGAATGAGTTTATTTTTCTATATCAATGCAATGCTCACTCGAAGTTCTGCAGCGCCCCCTAAATGCTAAAAATTTTAAAACGCCCCGCCAGAGATCCAATACGAAAAATAAACTCAAAAGTGGAAAAATCAGGGTTTTATTTCATAAATAATTCGTCGTTATGGAATTCCATTTTGTTTTCTGTTAATTATACCTTGGATCTGTTGCAGCACTTTGTATTTATACAAAAGTGAATATTTTATTTTCATTATCCACCGTTTAAGGAGAATGAAAGTAGATACGAGATTTCCAGGATAAATGTGTAGCAAAATGTTGTATTGTATTGTCCACAAAGGTACCTAACTCACTACCCCTCTAGTTGTGCAAGGGTTAAGTACCTACCTATCTCTATTTAATTAAGTTTTGTAAGTTTTATATTCTTTGCTTCCATTGTAATCTCGTTACCAATAATAATTTTCGACTGTGATCTGTATATTTGTTATTACCAATAAATGTCTTTTTCCTAACATGTGATTATTTTATTTATTTATGTCCAGTGTACATATAAGGAACAGGAGAAGAGTTGGGCCTTAACTTTAATATAAAAAAGACAAAATGAATGGCATTTGGCAGAGCGGATAACTCCGCTCTAACATTACGACTCGGTGGTGAACCATCGGAGAGGGTGGAACAATTTAAGTACCTGGGCAGCATGATTACATCATCTATGGACCCACATATGGAAGTGAAGTGCAGGATCGAAGCAGCCCGTAGTTCATTCAACAAAATGAGATCAATATTCTGCAATGACAACTTGAACTTGAAACTAAGGCAAAGAATGTTGAAGTGCTATGTCTAGTCTGTATTACTCTAGGGCTCGGAGACTTGGACCCTGAAAGTCCACACTATAAACCGGCTGGAAGCATTCGAGATGTGGTTGCACAGGAGAATGCTTCGCATACCGTGGACAGATTTCGTCAGCAATTTGGAGGTTTTGAGGAGAGCCAACTGTAGTAGACAACTGCTATAGGACATTAAGGTCTGTAAGATTTCATATCTGGGTCACATTCTGCGGGGAGATAGATACAGTTTGCTCCAACTATTACTGATGGGAAAAATTTAGGAGCAGCATGGTCCTGGTAGAAGGCAAATGTCTTGGCTGTGCAACATAAGAGACTGGACGGGGATGAGACATGTGGGGGAGCTGTTCCGGGTTGCGCAAGATAGAGAAGCCTTCGCCGGAGTGATTGCCAACATCAGGGGGACCTGATACGGCACGCGAAGAAGAAGATACATATAAGGGTAAGATCAAAGTGTGCACGGGAGATACCCAATGGCGATTTTCGGGCGGTCTCTCGTGGGGGCGAAAAGAGAAGGATGGATGGAGTAGGTCGCTATAAGTGGTCAAGTAGAATAAAACTAAATATTTTGTGTTGAGAAACTTTTTTTATTTTCATTATTTCCAAAATTAGACATCATGGCTGCATAGGAGACTCAAGCTTCGAATATTTGTCCATCGATAATTTTTCCTTAACGATATTCTCAAGAACATTCCATAAAAATCGTTTATTACAATAAATCATAGAAATAATAATTCATCATATTTTAGTATTTAAGAAATAATGTATTTATAAAATAACGTATTTAAATTACAAATACTTGATTTTCACCTACGAACGCCATTTTGATATAAAAACATGCCATGAAACATTAAATCGTTATTCGACTTAAATAGAAAGTGAATTGTGAAGATATTACGGAAAAACAGACATTTGTCATGTTTTTGTTTTGCCTCGCTTTGTTCTTATGTTGGCAGCAAGCAATCAACAACCTCAGAATAGTCTTCTGTTTCTGGTTACGATTGTTGCGAAACAAACGACCCGAGCAAACTTCAATTCAGTGTGCATTTAGAGTTAGAGGCGGGAGCGCGCGCCCGTGCCGCTGTCAAATAGTTTACTTCGTTCACAAAGTGAAAGGTGTTAAAAATTGTTTACAGAAAGTCGAATATACGTTTACGTGTGCCGTGCATGTGCGTGATCCAAGTGACATATTGTACAGTTTACCTTTCTTACGAGTGATTTGTTAATTGCAGCGGACATAATACGAAGAGTCGACCAACAGGTAATGTTCAATGCAAACTCCACACCTAAATGTATTTATGTTAGCTCATCGCTTCTTGGAAAATGTATCACCGATCTTTTACGTTTTCGGCGTTCGATTATTCATCCTTTTTTTCTTATTTCCGTTGAGGTAAATATCCAATATTTAATGACTGCCAAGTTTCTTCTAAGAATCGTATCCGACTCTTGTAATTTGCCCACCTTTTGTTTGACATTTATAACGACCATGAATACTGAATAGTTATTTGATCAGACCTTTAAATAGATTTTTGATCGACACCTCTGCAAAATCGATATTAATACCACATATAATAGCCTAAAGATATATATACAAGTAAATAATTAGTTATTTTATTTTATATGCTTTAAGTACTTTGACGAACATTTTTTGCAGAACGGTTCAAACAGCGAATGTATACTTCATTGTATACTGAATGAGTTTTTATTTTATTGTTAAATTGATCGCTCATAATATCGTTTACATGACAATTGATTAATATTGGGGTTTGTCAGTTTTGTTTACTTGACACTGATATGGCGATGGATTCAGCTGTTTTTTTGTAACATTTACGAACAAAGTGCCTGTCTACTATGGCGCCGCTCAGATGTTCTAAATTTAAAATAAACAATCAATGCTGTGTGTAAGTACTGAAATAGTTCAATACTGTTTGTTAATGTAGGTACTTGCGGGATTAAAAGAAGTTAATATTTTATTATAATGACGAAAATGTTTAATCTTAATTTTTCTGTGGAAAAGATTTCAACGCTCGCAGACAACGAAAACCTTTATTTCACATCGCACAACTACATAATTATAATTAAACGTTGAGATATGGATTCGTAGATTCGATATAGCTCTCTAATAATAACAATACGAAATACAGTTACCGTAGCTCGAAGTATAAACTAACTAACTAACCATCACGCCATTTCCCCGGAGGGGTAGGCAGAGAGGATGGATCGCCACACTGGCCTGTCCTGGCATACCTCTCGAGATTCCTCTACATCCATACATCTTACCATGCACGCACGTCGATTGTTCCGACTTCGAATGTGGCCGCCTTTTAGTAATTGATTAATTTGGTCATACCATGTTTTCCTCGGTCGTCCTCGGCTTCTTTTCCCACTCACGCTGCTTGTGTACAACTTTTTAACCATTCTACTCTCATCCATTCGTTCCATATGTCCGAACCATCTCAGGGATCCTTTTTTAATTTTATTCATGATGCAGTCATCTGCCTTACATTTCTTTCTTATTTCATCGTTCGGTATTCTATCATACAACGTTTTCCGCACATTCTTCTTAGTGATCTCATTTCTACGGCGTTTATCCTGCTTTCATCCTTCTTTTGCCAGCTCCAAGCTTCACTTCTATACATGAGGGTTGGCACTAGAACTCCATTGTGTACTGCCATCTTTGCTTCTGTGGATATATTTCTATTTGCAGTAATGAATTTGAGTGCGCCATTTATTTTATTCCCAGCACCAACCCTCCTTTCGATGTCTTTCTCCATTTTTCCGTCCCTTGTAAACATGCCTCCCAGATACGTAAATTCGGTAACTTGCTCCAATTTCTCGCCCATCGCACTTATATCACAAATCGTCATACATTCTTATTTCTCGAAGTATAAACTTTAGATAAATAACTAACTAATCATCACGCCGTCTCCCCGGGAGAGGTAGGCAGAATGAATGGACTGCCACACTTTTATTTCCTGACATACTTCTCTCGATTCTTCAACATTGTGTCATACATACATCGTGTCATGCACGCACGCCTTTTCTTCGACTCCTCACCTGGCCAACATTTAATATTTGATTTATTTGATCGTGCCACGTTTTCCTCGGTCTTCCTATATTTCTAGTTCCATTTACATCTTTAACATATACTTTTTTTATCTTCATTTATTATTTCCATGCGTTTAAACCATCTTAATGTTTTTTTCATTATTTTGTTCATAACACTTTCATTCGCACCGCATTCATTTCTTATATTTTCATTCGACACTATCATACACAGATTTTCCACACATTCGTCTAAGATATGAAAGTAGGATAAATGCAGTAGAAATGAGATCACTTAGAATAATGTGATGGAAAACGATAAACCTGTATATGGTAGAATACCGAACGACGAAATAAAGAAAAAATGTAAAGCAAATGATTGCATCATAAATAAGATTAAAAAATGATTCCTGAGATGGTTTGGACATATTTATTTATTTATTTTAGGGTAACAAACAGCGAATAAGTATATAAAAAAAATACTGGTGAAAACTTGGAGCAAGTAGTTGAGTTTGTGTATTTAGGTAGTATGTTTACAAGAGATGGGAGAGTGGAGAGGGATATTGAAAGAAGGGTTGGGGCAGGCAACAAAGTGAATGGTGCACTTAAAGTTGTCATCGCAAACAAAAACCTATCCAAAAAAGCTAGAATGGCAGTGCACAATGGTGTTCTTCTACCGACCCTTATGTATGGAAGCGAAGCATGGAACTGGCAAAGGAAGGATGAAAGTAGAATAAATGCAGTAGAAATGAGATCTCTTAGACGAATGTGTGGATATTCTGTGTATGATAGAGTGTCGAATGAAAATATAAGAAGTGAATGCGGTGCGAATGATGGTGTCATGAACAAAATAATGAAAGGATCATTAAGATGGTTTGGACATATGGAAAGAATGAATGAAGAAAGAATGGTAAAAAAATTATATGTTAATGATGTAAATGGTACCAGAAATAGAGGAAGACCAAGGAAAACGTGGCACGATCAAATAAATCAAATATTGAATGTCGGCCATGTGAGGAGTCAGAGAAATGGACGCGCGTGCATGACACGATGTATGAATGTTGAGGAAGCGAGAGAAATATGTCAGGAAAGAAAGGTGTGGCAGTCCATTCTTTCTGCCTACCCCTTCGGGGAGACGGCGTGATGGTTAGTTAGTTAGTTAAAAAAATACACAAAGAAGTAAAAAAATAAGGCCAATTACATGTTACCACAAATATAAATGAATGAACAGAGTTAACATTATAGACTTATGAAACGAGATTTAACTAAACTAAAATCAAGATAAAACTAACTAAGGTAATAGTTTACAAAATAACAAAAAGATAATAATAATAATACAAGTAAAGGAATATAACATTATAGCACTTTACACACCAAAAAGTTGCTGCAACTATTTTTTTTAATCATAAGCGTTTAGGTGAAAAACATCGATTGCATTGAAATATGTGTTATAAGTGTCGCATATCCGGTACATTGCCGCGCTCTGAGCGTAATTGGTGCGATAAGCAGGAAGGTGGAACGAATGGACGAGAGAATAGTGGTTAAAATGTTATATACAAGCAGTGTAAGTGGAAAGAGAAGCCGTGGAAGACCAAGAAAAGCATGGCATGACCAAGTTAATTAAATACAAAAAAAATAATACTGTTATTTGAAAAATCATGGTAGAAGTTCATTGTAAATAATGAAAATATTTTTTTTAATAAAAAGTAAAAAATCATTTTAAGATGGATATTTAGTTTAAATCTACTGATGTTTGTGTCTTCGGCTTTGGCAGCTCGCTGGCATCTTCTAAATATACATCTTAAAAAGATTTTGTACAAAAAAAAAATATATATATATTTTTCAAAGTTGGAAAATCGAGGAGCGTGCATGTTACGATGTACGAATGTAGAGGAGTCTAGAGAGGTATGTCAGGATGGAGCAGTATGACAGCGAGCTGACGAATATATTTTAATAATAATTTACAAGACCGTTGATTTATTTACCGACAGCAAATACTCGTATTTCATACTTTAACGTGATTTGAGTGGTTCCAATGTGTGTTTTCGCTTTGAACTCGTGTATGCATAGCCAACGAGCAAAGACCTTCAAAGATACAGATTTCTCTAAAAGGTATCTACCCACAATGAACAGTCGCGGTGTATTTTTAAGTATTGGCAATAAAATCTTTGAAAATCGAAAAACGTTTTTTTTTCATGTCGGCGTTTAGGTACTTTGTGTTGAAGATTTATACAAGTTGCAATATATAGATATTTTTTATAACAAAAAAATATTATAACAATTATGAAAGGATCGCTGAGATTGTTCGGACATATGGAACGCATGGATGGAGAAAGAATGGTTAAGAAAGTATACGTTAATGATGTAAATGGAGTACGGAGTCGAGGCAGACCGGGGAAAACATGGCATGACTGATATAGAAAATACCTTAGAAATGAGATCACTAAGAAGAATGTGCATAAAAACGGAACGATGTATGATAGAATACCAAACGACGAAATAATGAAGATCTGTAAGGCAGATGATTGCATCCTGAGTAAAATTTTAAAATTGATCACTTAGATCAGTGGTTCCCAAACTTTTTTTGTCCCGTAGACCCCCTGCTGATTTCTTTTAATTTGTGCAGACCCTACTTGTAACTATAAAAAATAATTTGGAATTCGATGTCGACCTTTTTTTTTCATGTTTCCATTTTCATGTTGGCAATGAAAAATATCTGTGAAAAACCCTATTTTTCATTGTCGACCCCTTTTTTTCTCATTTTGAATAATCGAATGTCGCGGCTGGCCCGATTTTCACGAATGAGCCAAAATAAATGTCGACAACGAAAAATATCCGTTGTTATTTATTATAACTACTAATAAAAATGTATCACAATTTATTTTATTCTATATTAAACCTTGCGCGGACCCCCTGGCATTCAGGGACCCCCAAATCAATTTTAATTTTCCACTGACCCCCTGAATGATCACAGGGACCCCTGGGGGTCTGCAAGGACCACTTTGAGAACCACTGACTAAGATAGTTTATGCATATGTAACGAACTGATGAGAGAATAATTATTAAAAAAAAAACAGTTATTGATATGTGAATGGAAAGGCGAGGATGGTCGAGGAAAACATAAAATGATCAAATCAACCAAATATTAAAAGGTGGCCACATTCAAAGTTGAAAAATCAACGAGTGTGCGTGCTACGATGTATAAATATAGAGATATAGCAGTATGGCGGTCCATCCTCTCTGCCTACCCCTCGGAAGAATGGTGTTATGGTTAGTTAGTTCTTTTCAAAAATAAAAAAACAGTTAGCAAGCTGCGCTGTATGAATGTTGAGACTGCCAGATTATGAAGAATTATGTCAGGATAGAAGATATTTATACTTCAGGGAGTATAATTGTTATAGTTTTTTTATACCCCTCACTATTTCTCAAGGAATGTTGGATTTCAACACTCTTGAAACACGTCCAATGATCTTTCTAGGTAAGCATTTGTTTAAACTATTATCCGGAGGTATTTACACTCCAGGAATACTGAGAGAACTAAATGAAGACTGGTTATTACAAAGGTGCCAATTGTTTTTAACATAAAGCACTCTTTTGTTCTATATGTCATGTAACACGAGTGGCAACTTTAGGGTGACGTTTGAACTACACTGTATCATTCAATCACTTTGCACAGTTATTGACCTTTATGTTTAACACCAATTGGGATCAAAAACTAATTTTTGACGTTTTTGATACTTGCCACCTTTGTTAATGTTGAGCCCTCAAATCTATACGTTCTCCACAACTATATATCTTATTTCATGCCCCAAATTGCCGCACAGAGGCCCTTCGAAGTTCTCCTGTATTTAAAGCGATGTCTTTTAAATGAGGTGGCAAGGAAGAAAGACTTCTTTGGATGCAATTATAGCGAATTCGTTAATACCCTTATGGTAAGAGCAACAAAGATATAATTATCGATTTGGCTCGCGATGTAATGATGTAAAGAGTTTTTTTTAAACAAAATTGTAATAATAATAGAAGTTTTTATGTATTCACATTTATAAATCTAGAATTCGCTGACAAAGGAGGATTTTAGTTGCATTTTACCCTTTCGTCTCGTCGGAGCGGTCATGCAATGACGAAACGTAATGGCGAAACCTGTTCTTGGGGCGAGAGGCCTGCGGCGCGGTCAGTGGCTACTTTCGCGGTACAGAAATACCGTCCGATTACGTCACCGCCTGCATAGACCGCTAGGCCAGCGGACCCGGGCTGGGGCGTGGGTACCCGCCCGCCCGCTCGCTCGCGAGACGGATAACCTTTTCGATGTTATATCATAGAACGCGCGCTTCCATTTTTCAAATTTGTTGGCTTCATAATAAAAATATTTCAATGCAGCGCAGACGCAATGCCACTGCACGCAATTTACCAGGCCGTAATGTTGAATCAAATGTGGGGCCGGTTTGATCTGACAGCTGTCAAATGTCATAAAATATCGCGATTTTTTCAAAACAATGAATAAGCATAATGAATATAAAAAAACGTTCTTAAATATACTAACTAACTAACCATCACGCCGTCTCCTGATGGTTAGTTAGTTAGTATGGCGTGATGGCAGAAATAATGGACTGCCATACTTTAACCGATGCGGCACTCCATCCTTCTCTTTTCGCTCCCCCCGGGAGACGCGGTGTGATGGGTTGCGAACCTCATCACGAGAACCTTATTTTGCAACGATAATCTTAACGTGAAACTCCGACAAAGAATGATTAAATGTTACATGTGGTCTGTTCTACTATATGGCTGCAAATCCTGGACTCTTAGAGTGAATGTAATTAATCGGTTGGAGGCGTTTAAGATGTGGATATATCGCAGAATGCTCCGTATACCGTGGACCGACAGGGTCAGTAATACAGACGTCCTACAGAGAAAGGTCTCATATATGGGTCATGTGCTAAAGGGAGAAAATACCACCTTCTTCTACTGATTTTAATGGGTAAAGTGGAGGGACGTCGAGGAATTGGTAGAAGGCAGCTGTCCTGGCTGCGGAACATTGAAGAGTGGACAGGAATTACAAGAGTTTAGAACCTGTTCCAAGTGGTGCAGGACAGAGATGCCTTTGCTGGAGTGATCACCAACGTTGAAGGGATCAGAATCGGCACCGAAAGAAGAATATATATTTGTTATTTCATTATTTAAGCAAGTGTTTACTCGGTAGTAAAATTATTGTGTAGCTGTTTTCTTTTACATAAATAAAAGTTAATTCGTTGGAATATTCATATCGAAATGTTGCTTGCATCCTTGATTAGTTCTAATATATTTATTCCATGCATAATTTCCTTTCTGTCGAGCAGATTTATTCAAGGAAATTTATTATGACTAAGACCAATCCACCTTGGATTTTTTAACTCATTGTTGTCCGACATCAAATTACTTTTATCATTAAATATTATAACTTTTTACACCATTAGAACTTCTTCCTCTTAACTAACTGACTAACCATCACGCAGAGAGTATGGATCGCCACACTGCTCTGTCCTGACATACCTATCTAGATTTATCTACATTCATACATCGTAACATAGACGCTAATTTTCCGGCTTCGAATACGGCCGCATTTTAGTATTAAGTTTAAACTAAATGTGTCTAATGTTATCACGCGAGCCAACTTAATGCTATGTTTTTTTTTTTATAAGAAATGCAAGATCATTTCCTGACTCCATGGTTATTCACCGGCCCCATTTATTTATTCGCAGTAATTTGAAGTGTTTTTCCATCATTTGGGACCCCAAAAAGTGTCATCTCTTAATTAAAAAATTAAAGAATCCAAAACGATTTCTGTGATACTTTTATCATAATTACTAATCTTTTTTGTATCCCATCATTATTTCTCTCATGAATATTGGGACTTGTATTGGACACTGTTGAAACGCATCGTATGATCTTTCTAGGTAAAGTCTTTTTAAACTAGAACTAAATCTATAAGTTTTCCATAGGTAATAGCAATGCAAGAGTCCATATCTTATTACATGCCTCAAATTGCCGAACAGAGACGCTTTTAAGTTCTCCTGTATTGAATCTTATTGTCTTGAAACTGTTACATTGTCCAAATAAAGTGCCGAGAAACTACGAGTGACCCAAAGAGCCACGGAATGAGCCGTGTTAAGAATAAGCCTAAGAGATAGAGTCAGAAACGATACGGTGAGAGAAAAAACAAAGGTCACTGACATCATCCACCGGGTGGCGACTCTAAAATGGCAATGGGCAGGTCACGTAGCCAAAAGCTCAAATAAAAAGTGGACAAGAAGTCTGCTGACTTGGAGACCGTGAACGGTCAGGAGAAGTGCAGGGCGACTACGGTGGAAGGATGATTTGAACAGACACGTCGGAATAACCTGGATGCAGTCTGCACAGGACAGAGTGATATGGAAGCGAATGGAGGAGGCCTTTGTCCAGGAGTGGACGGGAATAGGCTGAGGAAGAAGAAGGATGCGATTCGTCTTCTAAACGATGTGACATCCGAGATATAATAGATATCTTTAAATGCAGCCATACCGAATTTGTGGACATCCTAATGATAAGAGCAACAAAGAGATGAATGTCGTATTTCTATTCACATGGTTCTATGCACATTTGCTTTCGATATTCTTTGTTTCACTTTTTGAATCGATTCAGCTTGCGACGTAATGTTGTAAAGATTATGTTGATCAGTAACTGTATTTTTCTTAAACTAAAGTAGTGTTTTTGTTGGCTCTCATCTGATCTCGATCTCTTTCAGCAAGTTGTCTGATTCATTTTCAAAGACGAAAAAGAAAGTGTGATTGTGTTATAATATTCCAAAAATAATAGTTAACTAACTAACCATTACGCCGTCTCCCCGAAGGGGTGGGCAGAAATAACGGACTGCCACACCTTTCTTTCCTGACATATTTCTCTCGATTCCTCAACATTCATACATCGCTTCATGCACGCGCGTCGTTATCTCTGACTCCTCACATGGCCGACATTCAATATTTGATTTATTTGATCATGCCACGTTTTCCTCGGTCTTTCTCTATTTCTGGTTTCATTTACATCGTTAACATGTACTTTTTTATCATTCTTTCTTCATTAATTCTTTCCATATGTCCAAACCATCTTAATGATCCTTTTATTATTTTGTCCATAACAAGATCATTCGCACCGCATTCACTTCTTATATTTTCATTCGACACTCTACCATACACAGGGTATCCACACATTCATCTAAGAGATCTCATAAATAACAGATAGAAAAATAATAGTTAAAAATATTAATCACGTAAAAGTTTTTAATTTCTAAAATTTTGTAATTAAAAAGCCTTCAAATATAAAAGCAACCATTTAAATTCAATTCCTATGTTCCAAATGTTACCGTTATCCCTCTCCCTCTTATATCCTGATTATACCCCCTCCACCTTTATATTTGACTCCACCCCTTTTAAGTAAATAAGTGATCACCCTGTTTTATTGTATTGTTAAGATTTGTAAATCAAAATAATTGAGTCACAACCGAAACATGTCTGTAAAGTGTTGTAAAAATACGATGTGCAGTTGTATTTATTAAAATATGATTCGATTTGATTTCTCAAAATCAACAAGCGACAATTGAAGCTAACCTAGAAATTTACTAATTTACCGTTATGCAGTCGGCGCTACACAATACCGATATAAAAAAACGGATAACACAAGATGGCAGATCCGACATTTTTTACCGTCTAGCGCTGAGTTAGGTTAGGTTAGGTTTGGTTAAAAGCGTCCCTTAGCGACGATCAATAAAATAACACGATATTGATGTGAATGACGACCTTCGTGGTAGAGAAGCAGGAGCTATGAGTGCCACACCGAAGACCCCGGATTCGATTCCCGCGCGATGGCGGTGTAATTGTCATACTAATAAACTGATTTGATTTGAACTCACTGGAGCAATGGCAAACGTGTCTAGAAGAAGATCCGACCCAAAATAAACGGAAATGGCCAAGCAAAAGAAGAAGACGATTTATTGTCTTCTTCGTCTCTATTTGTCTGCCGCATTCGTCCCAGACAAGAGCTCGCATCGTATTGCTAAAGAGCTGCATCCAACTCACAGATGTTGCCGTGCAAACATTACCTAATTATCCACTTAACCGATAAATTGTCTATTTCTCAATGCCGTTTATAATACAAATAACGTTTCAACTTCATCTACAATACGTATTTATTATTTCTTTATTTACTTCTTCTAACTTACTAACTATCATGGAACTGGCAAAAGAAGGATGAAAGTAGAATAAATGCAGTAGAAATGAGATCTCTTAGACGAATGTGTGGATACTATTTATATGATAGAGTGTCGAATGAATATATAAGAAGTGAATGCGGTGCGAATGATGGTGTTATGAACAAAATAATGAACGGATCATTAAGATGGTTTGGACATATGGAAAGAATGAATGAAGAAAGAATGGTAAAAAAATTTATGTTAACCATGTAAATGGAACCAGAAAGACCGAGGAAAACGTGTCACGATCAAATAAATCAAATATTAAATGTCGGCCATGTGAGGTATCAGAGAAATCGACGCGCGTGCATGACACGATGTATGAATGTTGAGGAAGCGAAAGAAATATGTCAGGAAAGAAAGTGTGGCAGTCCATTCCCATGGTTAGTTCGTTTTTTTAACTAACTAACCATCGCGCCGTTCTCCCGGAGGTGTAGGCAGAGAGGATAGGCCGCCATAATGCTCTGTCCTAACACACCTCGAGCTTCTTTAAAATTCATACATCGTAGCATGCACGCTTATTCTTCATCGTTAATTTTGGAAAATGTTAGGAGTCGGATGAATCGACGTGCGATGGAGATGTAGTTTACCTCTTATTCAGAGTCTCAGTTGTGCAGAGTTCCGACGTATAACCTAGTGTCATCCCATGCAAAGCCTTGAAGGCGGATGATTTAAATCTCCATATAAAATAATTAATACGAACGAAAACGTCTGTTTTATATAAGTTTTATTTTATTTTATGTTAATGACAAATTGTACTTTAAGGCATTATCGAATGTGAGCATTTGAATAATACATTGAACATTTGATAGTGCCTTAGACAGACGAAACATGCGTATTCCCATGCGAAAATGCACCTTTTCTAAAAAACTAACTAACTAACCATCACGTCGCCTCCCCGAAAGGATAGGCAGAAATAAGGTACGTTCAAGGAACAAATACACTGGACTTTAGAAAGTATCTTGTCTTCCTAATATCGAACCATCTCTAATGCGTTCCTGGTATAATGTAGTATTTTTATATTTGACCTGTACTCAATAGATGCCTTAAACATTTTGCGGTTTGTAATGTCTTTTGAGTTAATAAACTGATTTGATTTGATGATAAGTAAAATCAAGAAAGGGTCACTAAGATGGTTTGGACATATGGAACGAATGGATGAGGGAAGATTGGTTAAAATATATATACAAGTAGTGTGGATGGAAAAAGAAGTCGAGGAAGGCCAAGGAAGACATGGCATGACCAAATTAATCAATTACTGAACGGCGGCCGTGTTCGAAGTAGGAACAATCGACGAGCGTGCATGTCACGATGTGTGAATGTAGAAGAGGCGCGAGAGTTATGTCAGGATAGAACAATGTGGCGATCCATCCTATCTGCCTACCGCTCCGGGGAAACGGCGTGATAGTTAGTTAGTTAGTTAGTTAAAAGCAACGTTGTTATCCCGCCATTGCATGTTATTCTCAATCTCGGCCATAGATAATTATGCAAACTTTTCTTTACTATGTTATTGATATGGCATAACAGTGCGATATCGGTTTTTATGTTGCCATATACAAATTTCTTCCGATTACAGCGACAAGTCGAATCGAAAGTTCGCAACTATTGCACAATTTGGTTCGCTAATATAAAATTTCTGTATTTTATCTTCTGCCAGTGTTGCCAAAGCGAACTTTCGCTAAGTCGCTTGGGATGTTGTATTGCCTTATAAGGATTCCTGCTTCGAATCCATGTTCCTACGCATTTTTTGTCAACATACATCAGTGCTCCTTAACCTGTGGTCCGGCGCACGCACTAGGCGCCCATAGGGTACGTAAGTATTTATTCTTCACATCCTATGAAATTAAAGTTGTCATCGCAAACAAAAAACTATCCAAAAAAGCTAGAATGGCAGTGCACAATGATGTTCTTCTACCGACTCTTACGTATGGAAGCGAAGCATGGAACTGGCAAAAGAAGGATGAAAGTAGAATAAATGCAGTAGAAATCAGATCTCTTAGACGAATGTTTCTATACTCTGTGTATGATAGAGTGTCGAATGAAAATATATGAAGTGAACGCGCTGCGATTGATGGTGTTATGAACAAAATAATGAAAGGATCATTAAGATGGTTTGGACATATGGAAAGAATGAATGAAGAAAGAATGGTAAAAAAATAATATAGGTTATTTTTTGAAATTTTATTTTTAAAGGAACATAGAAGTTCCCGCCACATACCCGAGGCTGTTATAAGGCGTAGCGGCGCCCTTTTATCAGCCTCGCTCGTACACTCCCTGGGCCTGTCCCCGGTTCATCCGGGACTTACATTTAAATACGGCAACAACAAGGGGGTGCCAGACCACATTTAATCTACTCAATTTCACTTCTATGCTCCGCTGTACTTTATTGAATAAATAAATAAGCATAATATATAATACATGAACATTTGAGGAACATTATATAAAAGATAAAATATACACCACAGGAATATACAGCGGGAATGTAGGGAAAAGGATGTCGGCCATGTGAGGAGTCACAGAAATCGATGCGCGTGCATGACACGATGTATGAATGTTGAGGAAGCGAGAGAAATATGTCAGGAAAGAAAAGTGTGGTAGTCCATTCTTTCTGCGTGATGGTTAGTTAGTTGGTTATTATTATTTTTATTATTATTAATATTTTTATTATTATTATCATTATCATTATTTACAATACTCGTATGTTAATCAAACACTTGAAGGCGGCCACATTTGAAGTCGTAAAAATCGACGAGCGTGCATGTTACGATGTATGAATGTAGAGAAAAAGAAGAAGAATATTTTTAATAATTAGAATATCACTCGTCATTCGCAGGTTGGTGTTGTGGGCAGGTAGGCCTCGGTAAGCCCACAGCTGTCGGCCAATCCCTGCTTCGACATGTATTGAAATCAAATTCAAATAGTTATAACAATGAGATTAAACATTCAAACACGCAGGTTATGACGCTAAGTAGTTTATGTCACGCAATCGATATACCTTACACAAATGTGTGGTAAATTTATAAATGATAGAGTGTCAAATGCAAATATAAGAAGTGAATGCAGTGCGAATGAAAGTGTTATGAAAAAAATAACGAAAGGATCATCGTGGCCGAGTGTTAAGTGCATTGACTGCCACCTCGAAGGTTCCGGGTTCGATTCCCGGCGAGGGCAGCGTGATTGTCACACTGTCTTTGGTCTGGTGTAGAATTTACGTGACAATAAAATGGCTATATAGATTAGCTACCTATCACATGTCACGAGAATCACTATGATATCTTTAATACCCTTACATCGATTTGGCTCATGCTGTCACGATGAAAAGAGTAATTCAACAAAATAATAATAATTATTATTAAGATGTTTTGGTCACGTGGAATGAATTTATTAAGAAATAATGGTTATGAAAGTTTATGTAAACGACGTAAACGGAACTAGAAATAGAGGAAGATTGAGGAAAACATAGCATGATCAGATAAATCAAATATTAAATGTCGGCCACGTTGGGAGTCGGAGAAATCGATGCGCGTGCATGACACGATGATTGAATGTTGAGGAATCGTGGAGACGACGTAATGGTTAGGTTAGTAAGTTAGTTAAGTACACATGTGTCTGATGCGTAGGTATTCGAGGGTTATAATATGTGGCATTGGTCTGTCTCCACAGTAGGCGTTACTTAAATTGGCGTAGGAAGGCGAGTTTGCCTTCGTTTGCAGTCACATTTCGCATTTAAATATCGCAGATCGTCTAACTCAGCGGTTTCACAAATGTGTGTCGAGTTTTTTCGTAATTCCAACAAAAAAAGAACAAATTGATAGGAATGCAGCGGCTTCACAATTGAGTGTTCTTTAAAGAGGAATGCAACCAATATTTTCAAGTTTTTGAAGTGAAACTTCTATAAGGCAATTTGGCCTGAACGTCACAAACAATGTTATCCCTTCAAACATTATCGTGGAAGGCAAACAGTTCTCTTACGCTAGAGGCGTTGGTGCAAACCAGTGCAAACAATATGTTGGTTTGCACTGGTTTCCTCGGGAAACTTCGACGCATAGTCAAGCGCATAACTTTTCGACTTTGTGGAGCGATGCCTTTGCACGCCAAATTGTCAGTACGCATTTGGGATTTTGATCGGATACACCTCCGTCTTTTTATGAACAATTAATAATATAATATGTTAACGCAGTGAAAAAATACGGCAGGTTTTTATAAATGTTTAATATGGAGCTTTACATCATTGTTCAAGAATTTTTTTATTTCAATTCCATAAATTCCAATTTTAGATTATGATATTCGTTAATAATTGAAAAAAAAAACTGAAATCATATTTTATTGAAGCTAACGGTATTTTTTTATTTTTTTTATTTTTTATTATTTTTTTTTATGCATACAACAGGTTGCTTAAACCCAATTACTGTTTACAATTTATTTGTTTAGCTATTATATTGATTCTCGTGACATGTGATAGGTAGCCAATCTATCGCCATTTTATTGTCACGTGAATTCTACACCAGACCAAAGACAGTGTGACAATTACACTACCATCGCCGGGAATCGAACCTGGGACCTTCGGTATGGAAGTCAGAGCTCTTACCACCCTGCCACGAAGGTCTTATTCGTAAATAAATTATTTTTATATTCGCCGTAACTTTGTGTTGTGAATTCGAATTTCATTGACAACACTTTATTGCACTTTTCATAATCATGTTTTGGGCCGGAGATGCCCTTCCTCGGTGTAATCAACTCCTCCACCATTCCATTTCATTTTGTATATACGTAAAGATTTCGTATCATTTTATTGTTAAAATTTCAACACCGATGTTTTAAAAAATATACACTTAAAAGCCTCATTTGGCGATGGAACTGGTTTTTGCAGGGCTCGAAACAAATTTTAAAATTGCTAACTGAACGATTGTCAATTGCACAGCGAGATTTTATATGGTCGAGCCATAGAGGGCTCCCTCCGCTTACCCGAAGCTGTTATAGGCGCAGCGGCGCCTTTCATCAGCTTCACTCGTGCACTCTCTAGGCCCACCTCCCATCCATGCGGGACTTATGTTAAAAAATAATAATAATAGTAATATATGTGTATTTGCAACCAAGGGGGACCCAGACCACATTTAAGCTACGCTACTCTCCCTCAATGTCCAGCCGTACACACATAGCAATACAACAGCAAAATAAAATACACAATTGATACATTAATATGTTAAAGAAAGAATAAAAAAGATATAATGACAGCAGGAGGCACAGGAGGGAGGGAGCACCCCCTTAAAGGGGCAAGAGTATCGAGACTATGGATCGAGAATCAATTATATCTCAATACAGACGAAGATGCAAATTGGAAACAGATTATGGTTGATCGAGGTGTTTACAGGACTTATGACCTGTCATTGGTTGGGTTAAGCGCAAGCTTTATGTAATACACCATTCCCCATTCCACATTTTTTTTATGACCATCATGTCTGACAAATTTTTGGAAGTTGTATATATGTTAATCTGTAAGACCACCCTTTACATGGTAGTTTTTGCAATCTACACACTAACGCCATCTATGAAGATTGTATTTTTTTTAAGCATTAAGCAGAAGATCTTTTTAACGCAATGTGAAAGGCTACCGCCATTTAGCGCATTGCTAGAAACCGCCTGGAGATGGCTCTCCAATCTATATATGCTATAATTTTTTAAATAATAATTAAATAAAACGATGTTTTTTAACTACTTCCACTTTTGTCTTTATTTAGACAGCGACCGGTTTCGCCAGGCTCGCTGACATCGACAGACTGGGCCAGCGAGCCTGGCGAAACCGGTCGCAGTCTAAATAAAGACAAAAGTGGAAGTAGTTAAAAAACATCGTTTTATTTAATTATTATTTAAAATGAACTCCCATCAAGAGATTTCAGTAAAATCATTTGATTATCTATAATTTTTTTACCAGTTTTTGTTTTAACAACATTTTGAATGTATACAAATACTTGTAGACGAACAACTGGATTTCACCCATTGCGGGCTATCAATTCAAGAATCAATTGTATCTTAATAGAGACGAAGATGCAAATTGGAAACAGAATATGGTTGATCGAGGTGTTTACAGGACTTATGACCTGTCATTGGTTGGGGTTAGCCCGCAATGGGTGAAATCCAGTTGTTTGTCTACAACTATCGATCGATTTCGCCAATGAATCCAACCATTCATCACTATCCGTCGTCAATGAGCGGGCCCAGATGACAATCGATTTTGTCAACCATCAATAAGCGTAGTACCTAGGAATTTTAGCGTCATTGCTGCGAATAACAGTTAATTGTTTTTATTTTTTATTGTATTACGGCTGGTATCATATTTCTTCCGTTAGCCGTTAACTATTTGTACTGTCATGGTGCATTCTTAACTTGCCCATCGGTTCTAGGTCGCTGGGTTTTAGTAAGCAGAAGTAATGTTTAAACGAACGAAGAAATAAGGCAAACGAATACATTCACAACGAACTAACTAACTAACCATCACGCCGTCCCCAAAACGGATACTCATAATAAATGGATAACCGCATTGTTATTCCATAATCTCGATTCATAAACATTATTACATCGTGTCATGCTCGCACGTCGACTTCATTGTTGGGATTCATCGTCCGGACCGGAAGAGTTTCATAATTATTTCATATGCAGTTAGTTTTCTACCATTTTTGCGAATGC
Source organism: Lepidostoma basale (assembly GCA_022606425.2). Taxonomy (NCBI): domain Eukaryota; kingdom Metazoa; phylum Arthropoda; class Insecta; order Trichoptera; family Lepidostomatidae; genus Lepidostoma; species Lepidostoma basale. The sequence goes on along the minus strand of JAHDVF020000634.1, from coordinate 145,955 downwards.
TGGTGTTATGAACAAAATAATGAAATGATCATTAAGATGGGTTAGACATATGGAAAGAATGAATGAAGAAAGAATGGCAATAAAAAATATATGTTAACGATGTAAATGGAACCACAAATAGAGGATGACCGAGGAAAAAATAAATCAAATATTGAATGTCAGCCATGTGAGGAGTCAGAGAAATCGACGCGCGTGCATGACATGATGTATGAATGTTGAGGTTGAGGAGTTGAGGAGAGAAATATGTCAGGAAAGAAAAGTGTGGCTGTCCATTCTTTCTGTCTACCCCTTCGGGGAGACGGCGTGATGGTTAGTTAGTTCATTCAGAGATCTCCATGTGCTCAGAGTCCTATACAACGCATTGGTTCGGAGCAGACTCGGATATGGTTCTGTGATATGGAGTCCTCACGAGGCGAGATATTCCGTTATGCTGGAGAGGGTTCAGAAAAAAATCTGAGGTGTCTCTACATGAGGGAGTATGGTAGCTATCCGTGGTTCTATCACAGAGCATTTCTTTTGGGCATGCATGGGACCAACTCTCTGCAGCTTCGAATAGATGGGCATCTCATTACCCATTTCTTTAGATTACTCAGGGGATATTTCGAAAAATCAGCCGTGCTGGAGCGTGTTCGACTTTTTGTCCCTAATAAATATATCCAACAGCAACAGCATAGATTGTTTTACCTTACCGGCCGCCAGAACTAACCTACCTCTGGTGACACCGGTAGAAAGAGCAATTAATCTGATGAACGCGGTCTCCTCGGAGGTCAACGTCTTTCATATTAGTAAAAGTTCGTTCAGAAAGCAGATTTTGGAGATTATCTTGTCTTCCTAATGTTGAACCATCTCTCAAGTGTTTCTGGTAGTATACTATATATAATATATTATTTTTATCAACAGATGCCTTAAACCTTAATTTTTGTAATATATATTGATGAAATAAACTGATTTGATTTGATTTATCCGAATATTTTATTATTTTTACGTACCGCGTTTTCTTCGGTCTTCCACAAATGAGCTCGTTTTATGATACAAAGAATTGATTTCCGAAGTAACATTACACGCGCGTTATATAATGGCTAACATCTGAATGTGACAGCCGTCCAAAGTTGTGACATCGTAATAAAATTATTTTATAATAAGTAACGTTCGTTCGTTAAAAAATGTTCCCAGACTCGTGCTATAAGCTCTTTGTCCGCTACGACTGACTTTTGTCAGAAATAATTCGGAAGAGATGGGGCGAAATTGTAATGAGTGTCAGATTGAAAGGTCGAAGAATAATGGTGGCTAAGGCTCGATATGGACTGTAGGGCTATTGAAGAAGAAAACTAAAAATAGGTGTGCATCAGAATCTCGAGAGTGTGTTTATTCTTTGATATTCGTGGAAGATACTGATGTAATCAATGATTGATATTTCGTCGACGGATATCGTCATATCATAATTCTCAGACGCAAGATGGGACCTATAAAGCATTCGTTGTAAATCGTCTTCACTTTCTGTCAGTATTGTTGCATCGTTAGCATAACATAACATATTGATGAGCTTTTCTTCCATCCAGAATTAATTAGGTTAATAAAAAGCATTTGAAATGTGGCTCTATCGCCGAATGCTCAGAATTACCTGGACAGACATGGTAACCAATACCAAAGTCTTGAGGCGAGCTAGAGCTCACAGGGAGCTGTTATCGATTATCAAGGTTCGGAAGATTTCTTATCTGGGTCATGTGCTGCGTGGGGAAAAGTACCACCTTCTCCAACTGATATTGGATGGGGAAATTGAGGGACGCCGAGGGCCCGGTGGGAGACAGATGTCCTGGCTGCAGAACGTAAGGCAGTGGACCGGCATCCGAAGTGTTGAGGAGCTGTTCCGAGCGGCGCAGGACAGGGACAGGTTCGCCGAGGTGATTGAGGCATTTGAAGAAAAAGAGTAATAAAAAGAGTTTCGTTATTTCATTATCTTTTTTTATAGCCTGCAGCAAAGACAAAGAATGGTCGGATGCTATGTTTGGTCAGTGCTGTTATACGGGGTGGAATCATGGACCCTTAAAGTCAATGTTATGAACCGATTAGAGGCCTTTGAGATGTGGATACACCGAAGGATGTTACACGTCTCCTGGACTGACATGGTCAACGACACAAACGTTCTCCATAGAGCCAGAGTTGACAGAGAGTTGCTGAGCAACATCAAAGTCCGTAAGGTGTCCTACACAGGCCATGCTCTGAGAGGCGAAAAGTACACACTATTACATCTGATCTTGGAGGGTAAGATTGAGGGATTGTTGGGAGAAGGCGGGTTTCCTGGCTGAGAAACATCCGAGAGTGGACAGGGCTGAGGACCGTGGGGGAGCTGTTCCGAGCTGCCCAGAACAGGGAGGCCTACTCAAGGGTGATAGTCAACGTTGGGGAGACCTGACAGGACACAGGAACACACACACATAGCCTGCAGCAGATGTGCGCATTTCTCTTGATTGTATGTGATGTTGATTTTTTGTCTGTAAAGATATGGGGACATATTTACGCGAACGTACTACACCTTCGTAGGTCCCTACGCAGTTTTTTCGTCTTGTGTCTTCATTTGTGTTGTTATCATTGTCCTTTCAAGATGGCCGCGTTTGGAAAGCGCGCTCGCCGCTTGGAGGCCACAGCCTCGGTGTTCTTTTTTCGAATAGTTTCGTCTTTATTATATATCAAAAATCATTAGGAACATAACCATCTCATTTATTTTAAAAGTATATATTCACACCATCCCAAATATGTCATAGGATAGCAGTCGAATCAAATCAGTTTATTAACTGTTAAAATTTGTAATAGGTACTGTTATGTTATCACAATTTTTATTATAACAAACAACTCAGTTAGGACAGAGTTGTTTGTAACACCTGATGATGCCAACATCGGTTGGTGAAACAGCTGTTGCGACACTAAAAAAGTGAATAATAAAAAGTATTTAATAAATTTTAACAGTATATAATGTTGAAGTATCATAGTGTTTCGGCCAAAACAATGGACTATCGAATCAGTTTATTTTTTCAAAAGGTATTACAAACAAAATTATAGGTTAAGGTATTTGTTGAGAATAGATCAAATTTAGTACATAATACCAGGAACGCATGAGAGATGGTTCGACTTTAGGAATACAAGATAATCTCTATAGTCGAGAGTACTTGTCTTCTGAACATATTTTCACTTATATGAAAGACGTCAATCTCCGAGGAGACCGCGTTAAGCAGACTGATTGTTCTTCCCACCGGTGTCATCAGAGGCAGGTTGGTTCTGGCGGCCGGTAGATAGAACAATCTATGCTATCGCTATCTCAGCTATCTATCAGGAACAAAATGACATCCTCCAGCACGGCCGAGTTCTCGAAATATCCCCTGATTAATCTAAAGAAATAGATTATGAGATGCTTATCACTTCGAAGCTGCAGTGAGTTGGTCCCCAACATTCCCAAAAGTAACTACTCCCTCATATAGAGGTACCGCAGATTTTTTTCTGAACCCTCTTCTGCATGACGGAATATCTCTCCTCGTAAGGACACGAGGACATATTACAGAAAAACTTTCGAGTCTGCTCCGATTCAAAGAGTTCATTCTCAGTGCTGCATCTCGATGTGGGATTTGGCCTCCTCCACAGCAGTCCTCAACTGGCTCCTGTCCCTGGCCACCCCTCTTCATTCTCCAGGTTTTTCCAGTTTCTCCCAGTCCTTCCTCGTGTTTTTACCTAGGGCGTTGTTCATTGGGGAGTCCGAGTTCCGAGGCGATAATGCCTTAGAATGGCAAGACACATCATCCTAAAAAATATAATGAAAATTCGAGAAAACAGGCCTTTTTATTCGTGCTAATTATTTTGTATTTTAGATTATTTGCTACAAAACATTCTTCTCTCTACTACCAGCGCTCAAATCAAGAAACGTACACAGGAAAACCAAAATCATCATGTATAAAACACAATCATCCGAACAGTAGTGACCTATGGATGTGAGGCGTGGACAATGACAGCGAAATCCGCAGAGCGACCGGATACTTTTGAGAGAAGGGTGCTGCGCAGAATTCTGGGACCTGTGAATGACGGTGAAGGCTGGAGAGTGCATAATGTCGAGCTGTACCATATTTACAAAGCTCCCAGTCTCTCCACCCAGGTCAAACTGAATAGACTGAGATGGGCCGGTCACGTGCAGAGGATGCCGTCATCGCGAAACCCATAAAGATTGCATCCAGGTGGTAGAAGACCAATTGGACGACCAAGGCTGCGATGGGAGGATGAAGTTGGGAGAGATGGAGCGAAATTGTTACGAGTGTCAGATTGGAGGGTCGAAGCGGAGGACAGGAAGAGTTGAAGGCGAAGAATACTGGAGGCTAAGGCTCGATATGGGCTGTAGGGCCATCGAAGAAGAAGAAGATTATTTGAATGAGAATTAGAAATTGACTATAAACAGGCATACATTTCAGCGAGTTTAGTCGATAAAAATTCGTATGGCCTGACACGCAAACACTGAAACATAGCGCGATTGAAGTCGCGGAAGGCATCCAACTAGTTAAATAAATCAAATGGTTCTACTCTCAATCATATATAATATTTAGTGTGAATGTATGTATATTAGTACTGTTACCGGTTAGTGGTTTAAGCGTTGGCGTTCGTGAATTCATTGCGAACCACGGGTTCGAATCTTAGAAGGTGGCTTTCAACAGCCGCCTTATATGGACCCGACAAACTTCAACGAACTGGTGGGAATGAGTCTTAAGATACCAAGCGTGGGTCTTCTGTCTTCCGCTGACCATCCTAATCGTCTAACCATCTCTCATACGTTCCTGGTATTTTACCTGCTATCGAATATACAGATATACCTTGAACTGTTAGTATTATAAGTTTGTAATGTATTTTTAGAAAATAAACTGGTTTGAATAATGACAGAAGAATGATGAGAGCGGAATAAATGCGGTAGAGATGAGGTCCCTAAGACGTATGTGTGATAGAACGATATACGACAGAATCTCAAATGCTGATATAAGAAAGGAATGTAGAGCGGAAGAAGGTATTATGAACAAAATTATGAAAGGATCGCTGCGTTGGTTCGGACATGCGTTAACGATGTAAATGGAGTACGGAGTCGAGGCAGACTGAGGAAAACATGGCATGACCAAATTCATCAAATTTTACATGTTGGTCATGTTAGAAGTCGGAAGAATCGTCGTGCGTGTATGACTTGCTGTATGAATGTGGAGGAATCTAGAGAGGCGTGCCAGGATAGAGTAGTGTGGCGGTCCATTCTCTCTGCCTACCCCTCCGGGGAAACGGCGTGATATTTTGTTGTTGTTTTGAATAATGACATTGAAAAAATTCAATTAAAAATATTTATTGTTTCTTGAACAATGATGTAAAACTCTTCTTCTTATAGACCTCTGGTCTGTTCCTGAAATCAGGTTGGCCTCTCTTGGGAGGTTGACTCCCAGCCATCTCCATCTCTCCATCTCTTCGGCGGTCCTCCGGGGGGACGGCAGCCGGCAGGAATCTGATGTAAAACTCCATATTAAATAATTAATACGAATGAAAACGTCAGTTTTCTAGAAGTTTTATTATATTTTGTGGGAATGACATGTTTAATGCCTTCTAAGGCATTATCAAATATTAGAAGGGCGAAACATGTCATTCCCATTGAATATAATAACACTTCTAGAAAACTGACGTTTTCATTCTTACTAATTATTATGTATTCAATCAATATAATGTTGGTGATCAAACTATACGGGACATCATTCATAAAAAGAGATTTTGTTTTGTTTTCGGATTTACCGAGAAATCGATTATACGGGATTGTTTTACCATCCATCCCGGAAAATCGGGAATGTTAGTTAGAAAGTTCAATCCTGGGATTGGTTTGCAGCAATTTCTTCCATTATTCCCTGTCTTGTGCGGCTCTTTTGAAATCTGCATATGATGAGCAGCGCACGTCCACCAACAGGTCCTCCAGGCACTCTCGGCGTGGGCGTCCCCTAGAGTTTGTCCCCTCGGTCATACCCTGCATTATGGCATCCAAGAGACCTTCTTGACGTATTACATGGCCGATCCATCTTACACGCCTTTCGGACAAGGTCCTGAGCAGGTGCCGCCTTCCTCCTTCGATTCCTTGAAGAACTTTCTCATTCGTGATGTGGTCTCTCCAGGAAATTCCTAATAGTCTTCTATAGGACCACATCGCAAAAGCCTCTAGTCTCCGTTTATCTCTTTCGGATAGGCACCATATCTCGCAGCCGTACATCAAGATACTCCATACATAGGTCTTGATGAGGAGTAATAGAAACGGGAATGTACTGTAACATATAATTATAAAGTATTTTTATTTTTTTCAATATTTACAATGAACTTCTACCAAGAAATATTTTAAACTGATTTGATTTGATCATGTATGGTTGGAAATGAATCGCAAATGTATGATATAACCATTTCAGTAATATTTTTCCATTTTAGTGCAAATTTTTAATGTTACTTTTTTTTTGTTCTTATATAAGTTTCGTCACAGCCGAAGTTAGTCACGCACCATTATCATGAAGTTATTATAAATGTTAGCCGAGAACAATAGTCAGATCTGCCGGATCTCCACAGCTCGGACACGACGAAGGCTTAACCGTTTAGGGCAGGGGTGGCCAAACATTTCAGCTGTCGGGCCACAAAAATCTTGCATTTAAAAACACAAACAGTAGTGGATTTTGACTAATTATACATTTTAAAAAGATTTTTTACAATATTACAAACAGGCACCTGAACGATATACGACAGAATCTCAAATGCTGATATAAGAAAGGAATGTAGAGCGGAAGAAGGTATTACGAACAAAATTATGAAAGGATCGCTGCTTTGTTCGGACATATGGAACGCATGGATGGAGAAAGAATGGTTAAGAAAGTATACGTTAATGATGTAAATGGGGTACGGAGTCAAGGCATACCGAGGAAAACATGGCATGACCAAATTAATCAAATTTTAAAGGTTGGTCATGTTAGAAGCCGGAGGAATCGACGTGCGTGTATGACTCGTTGTATGAATGTGGAGGAAGCTAGAGAGGTTTGCCAGAATAGAGTGGTGTAGCGGTTCATACTCTCTGCCTACCCCTGCGGAGAAACGCCGTGATGGTTAGTTAGTTTGTTTGTTTACAAACAGGCGCATATTGAACACCATAGCGGAGAGGCGCGCGAGATGGATTGGTCATGTGTTGCGACACGAATGTTTCCTGCATGATGTATTGGAGGGAATGTATACATAACTGCATAAGCAAAGCCGAGATAACCAAACCGCAGAGCTCAAGAGAAGAATTGGACTAAGCTGGGCAGCTTTCGAAAACATGGGTTACATCCCTAAAAACTGTAAAATCCCGATCAACCCGATACGAAAAGTCTATGAAGCCTGCGTTTTGCCAGTTGGTACTTATGGTCTTGAAACTGTAATATTATCCAAACAAAGTGCTGAGAAACTACGAGTGACCCAAAGAGCCATGGAAAGAGCTATATTAGGAATAAGCCTAAGAGACAGAGTCAGAAACGATACGGTGAGAGAAAAAAACTAAGGTCACTGACATCATCCACCGGGTGGCGACTCTAAAATGGCAATGGGCAGGTCACGTAGCCAGAAGCTCAGATGAAAAATGGACAAGAATACTGCTCACTTGAAGACCGAAGACGGCAAAGAGAAGTGCAGGGCGACCACAACTACGGTGGAAGGATTATCTGAACAGACTGTCGGAATAACCTGGATGCAGTCTGCACAAGACAGAGTGACATGGATGCGAATGGAAGAGGCCTTTGTCCAGGAGTGGACGGAAGTAGACTAAGGAAGAAGAGAAGAAGATATTGGAGGGAATGGTCGAAGGATCGATTGGTAGAGGACGACCTCACCAGAAGTACCTTGACCAGATTTGTCAAGATATGGGCTGCACCTCCTATGCGGAGTTGAAGAGAGTTGCCGAGGACTGAACGGAGTGGAAGTAAAAATGCATCGCCTAGCTGCAAAACAATCTTTAGATTGAGACCGGAGAAGAGACTTCTACCATGAAATTTCAAATAACATTATATGTTTTGTAGAAAAAATCGACCAGCGTGCATGTTCCGATGTATTAATGAAGATGAATCTAGAGGGATGATGTGTCAGGACAGAGCGGTATTGCGGTCAATCGTTTCTGCCTACCCCTCTGGAGATACGGCGTGATGGATATTTAATTAGTTAGTTACATTTTAAATACTCCACGGGCCGGATGGAATTTCAGCGCGGGCCGACATTAGTCCAAGCCTGGTTTAGAGCGTTTCGTCATCTTTCTGTATTTACAGAAAATATCTTCCTTTAATTTTACATTCAACACACAAGTCAAGCAAACTAATATGCCATTTCCGCCGAACACACAGCGAAATAGTCTACAATAAGAATGTGTGAAAATACTCTGCATGAGCAAGCGAAAAAAAAGGTGTATTGATTTTAAATACAGGGTGCGGGCAACATAACTTCCTTTTTTAAAAACTTAATAAAACCCATTGTATGAACCCGAAATTTTTTATTTGTTTTTTTATAATGTAGGCACATACCTTAAGTTTTGTTTTACTTAGTTTTCGGAGATCAAATCAGGTAGGTGACGTCCCCCCTTCTCCATACACTGATAAACCGATTTCTGGCATTTGTCATGACTCTTGCCAGCATATCAGGCGTTATCTTGGCAATTTCTTCCTGGATGTTGGTCTTCAAATCTTATAGGGTTCCTGGACGGTTCACATAACCACGAGATTTCTGTCACGGGATGGCTGTTTTGAGGGTACACTTCCCAAAGCGCCTCATCTCAATTAGGGGCGATTTGGAGTGGCCGGACCGCACTCCCGATTTGTCCCCTTGTTTTTTTTCTATAATATAATTTTGAAATTTGATTTAAAAAAACCCTAGATACTTGATCGAGTCTTTCGAGGTCAGAATGTGGCAGCTATTTCTACAGAAATGTTCGTTGCTGCATTGATGTGTATGGATTTTGATTGCGAGGTTTCTCGGAATTTTGTTTTGTTTATTTGCGTCATCGTGGATAGAACCCTTAGAGATAGGATACCCAACGAACACATTCGCAGATCCTGCAAAACTGACGACATAGTGAGACGGAGTAGGCAGAGTTAAATCACTCTATTTTTATTCATCTTAATTATTGGTGGTTATGGTTTTTATTTAGTAAAACTCCATTATAAAATATATAATGAAAATTTGAATGCTTTATCGGTTTTACAGTGATTTTTTATTATTTATATATTGCATATTAAGGTAGTATGTTTACAAATAATGGGCGAGTGGAGAGGTATATTGAAAGAAGGTTTGAGGCAGGCAACAGAGTGAATGGTGCACTTAAGGGGAATAGCCACTGGGACGGCTGAAAAAAATAGGTGATTTTCGGGATTTTTTTTTTGACCGGGATAATAAAGGATAAGGGGATCGCTGTATTTATATTTTATTAAGTGTATATTCAATATAGTTTTGACAATTTTTTATTAAAAAATATCAAATAATAATAAAGTTATCAGCGTTGCTGTAGAGTCTTAAAAAAAATTCTATCTTCATGGTTGCATCTATTTCTCAAAAAGGGGTTATCTGAAACAAAAAAATCAAAGTTCATTATAATCTGTATGAATAAAGTTATCGTTAAGCATAGCCGATTTTTTTATTTTGATTTACACTAAATGGCGGCCGATTAATTTTTTTTTAATTTATCTCCCTTTTTGCATTCAAGCAATCTTAAATAATAGTAAAAATCTAAATTTTCAAAATCGGCTACGCCTAACGATAGCGAGTGTAAAGACAAATATATCAAATAAAATAAGTTGAAAATCTGTTGATAATTACTCGAGTTATCGATGCGACTAGTTTAAAAAAATGTTTCGAGAAAAACGCGTTTAAAGTTTTTATTCCATTTTTCTTACAATAAAATCATATATCTTCTAAAATACGAGTATTTATACTTACATCATACTATCGAGTCCTGGACCATATGATGGTTCTTCCTCTTTATATCTAGGGTGTTCTTGACTTTTATATTTTTGTATTAACCCTTTCCATGCGATAGTCAGCAGCTTTCACCCGGTTAGCGTCACGGTCGGCACAAGGACACTCGGTCTACCTACTCTTATTAAAATGACTGTAACTCAGTCAATTTTCGGAATTTTGACCTCAAATTTTATACACATATTTTTGAAGGTATAAACTTTAAATTAAAATAATAATAATAATTCACCCAAATCACAGTGGCAACTCCATTAATTTTTATTTTATTTATTATTATTATCATTTTTTTACTTGAAATAGTACACATGTACACAACACATGTTCTAATAAAAATAATGAAATATTCAATTATAATAATAAGGTTTTAATATAAGGTTACATTTTGTTTACATATTTATTTAATTCTATTCTAAAAAAAATATGCTCTGCACACTTTTGACATCCTCCGGTATATCTTCATAAATTTTAAATGCTTTATATATAAGAGAATTCTGAGATTTGTTTTTTTTTCTGAATGGGAGCCTTAGTTTATTTTCTTTCTTGTTTCATATTGATGTTCATGTTGGTTACTTTTTATCTTCCTTAAACATTCTTGGGAGGTGTGCCCATTAACAATTTTGTGAATTAGTAATAAAACGTTGTATGTAAATATTTTTTTAAATGGCGTAATTTTTAGCTCTTTAAGCATAACTTTAATCTTGGCATATCTGCTTCTTCTCAAAATTATTCTCATTGCCTTATTCTGGAGCATGGTTAATCTTCTCATATCTTCTTCATTTGCTGAGAATAGTATGCTGCTACAGTAATTGATATGAGGGAGAATTGTTGCGTTATATACAGTCTTGCATGTTTCTGCGCTGATATATCGTCTAATCCTGCCCAGAAGTGATATTTTTTTAGCCATCTTCTTAGTAACATATTTTGTATTTTGTGAAAAATTTTGTATGTTATCTATTAGGACACCTAAATATTTGAATTCGTGTATTTCTTCTATAATTTCATCCTCTATCATCACTGTTGGTGCCATATGTATTCTTTTATTCCCAACATTCATGAATTTGTTTTTTGTCACATTCAATTTGAGTTGATTTTTCCTAAGCCGTATTGAAATATTGTTAAGATACCCAAAGTTGTCATCGCAAACAAAAGCCTATCCAAAAGCAACGGTGAAAACATTGAAGTTTGTTTTTCTTCTAGAAATTAGCTGGTTATTTTCTTACTTTGTCTATCGACAACTCTTAGGGGTTACTATAATCATGCGAAATCCCATTCCGAAGACAATTTCCTATGTCATGACTGTCTTCCCCTTGTAAGTTTCACCTCTATTTCTCACTTGTATGTGTTAATTCTATATTTGGCGTTATATAATTCAATACAGGAAATTGGCGCTAAATAAAAATGTCAATATATTGGTATGTTATATTATAAATGGTTATTTTAGCAATGAGTTCATATTATACATTCGATAGTCATCGTTTTATGTCTTCCTGGAATTAATATATATGGTGCTTATACATAAAATTAGTCTATAATTATATTCATAAATGACTAATTCAATATTACAACAACAAACCATCTCACAGTTTCCCCGGAAGGTTAAACAGACAGAATGGACTGCCACACTATTTATTTATTATATTTATTCATTTTGTTTATTTATTATATAGGTATATATATTTTTATTTTTATAACAAACTAACTATCACGCCGTCTCCCCGATAGGGGGTAGGCAGAAAGAATGGACTGACACACATTTCTTTCCTGACATATTTCTCGCTTCTTCAACATTCATACATCATGTCATGCACGCGCGTCGATTTCTCTGACTCCTCACATGGTCGACATTCAATATTTGATTTATTTGATCGTGCCACGTTTTCCTCGGTCTTCCTCTATTTCTGGTTCCATTTACATCGTGAACATATAATTTTTTGAACATTCTTTCTTCATTCATTCTTTCCATATGTTCAAACCATCTTAATGATCGTTTTATTATTTTGTTCATGACACCATCATTCGCACCGCATTCACTTCTTATATTTTTATTCGACACTATCATACCTACACAGAGTATCCACACAGTCTAAGATATATCTCATTTCTACTGCATTTATTCTACTTTCATCCTTCTTTTGCCAGTTCCATACATAAGGGAATTATTTTTTATTTTTTATTTTATATATATTTTTTTTATACGTAATACACAAATGAGACATAACAAACGAAACACATTTAGGCGACTCATTTGGACACAAAACGGCGTAACAAAGATAAAACAACGACTTGAAACCAATACATCATACATATCAGAAGGAACCCAAATATAATAAAAATCAGTGAGGCAGTACTCTTTCCAGAATTTGTAATATATTTTTTATGAACACTGCCTCACTGGCATTGAAAATGTCCAAATCCGAGACGATTAGATTCAACGTCCGAATTTCTCTTCCTACTGGTATCACCAAAGGCAGGTTGGTTCTGCGTGACGGAGCAAGGAAAAAATTATGTCGGCACTGTCGCAGGCAACTATCTGGAACAAAAGACCTATTTGCTCGTCACCTGAGAGTAAGAGGGTTCCAACTAACAAAATTTTACATTTGCCTTTTTTTCGTGAAAAGGGTTCTTACTAACCTTATCTATACGTACAATTAAAATAAACATGTAATAGTATCGTTATTTTGATGTTACGAAAATAATCAAGTTCCATCTGATCATTCAAAACACACGATTCACTGAAGAAGGATTCATTTACACTCAGAACTTTATTATTCCAACTGTCGACAGAGGAAATTTACACGCTTCTCGGTAAAAGAATTTCATCTGCTTCAGATGGAACCCTTTTATTCCAAGATACACACCCGAAACCAACAAAACTTTGACTTTATTTTTCTCAGCTTTTTACTTTTGACAGTTGGAACCTTCTTACACTCAGGTGACGTGCTCCAGAACATGGCGGTTTTCAACAGAGCCCCGAATCAGCTTGAAAAAATGCGTTGCTATTAACTATTCTATCCTTCGTTGCCGTTACTATTCTATCCTGACACACCTCTCTATCATAGATTCCTCCACATTCACACAGCAAATCATACCCATCATATCATTTAAAATTTGAATATTTTAGTAATGAAACCAAATCAGTTTATTAACTCAAAAGAGCAAAATGTTTAAGGTAGATTGATAATAATTCCAGGAACGCATTAGAGATGGTTCGACATTAGGAAGATAAGATACTTTCTAAAGTCAAGAGTATTTGTCTCCTGAACGTACCTTCACTGATATGAAAGACGTCGATCTCCGAGGAGACCGCGTTCAGCAGACTAATTGTACTCCCCACCAGTGTCATTGGTTCTGGTGGCCGGTAGGTAAAACAATCTGTGCTGTCGGAGAAATCTATCAGGGATAAAAAGACCAACACCCTCTAGCACGGCTAAGTTCTCGAAATATCCCCTGATTAATTTAAAGAAATGGGTTATGAGATGCCCATCTCTTCGAAGCTGTAAAGAATTGGTTCCGAGCATTCCTTAAATAAATGCGGTGGGATAGAGCTACGGATATACCATACTCCCTCATGTAGAGATACCACAGAATTTTTTTCTGAACCCTCTGCAGCATAACGGAATATCTCGCCTCGTGAGGACTCCATATCACAGAACCACTTTCGCCGCGTTTTCCTCGGTCTTCCTCGATTCTGTACTGTCCCTGGCTATCTCTCTCCATTACTCAGCTCTTTCCATTTTCTCCCAGTCTTCTTTCACGCAATCCGACCATCTCTTTTTGCCCGGCATCCATCTGGATATAATTATGGTGCACTAACCTCTGGTCTTCTTTCTCTAATATGATGAAAATATTTTAATAATTTTATTTCACGTTCTTACGCAAACTGTTCAGACTCCTTGTTGCCTGGCATTCCAAGCGACAGCCTGTTCTCCTACACATTCCCCCCACCGCCCGCCGAGTGACACTGTGTGTATAATAAATATATATCTATACTAAATATATATAGCACTGGTTTTACTAGGTGTTTCGAAAGTGTTAGGTCCAACGAATTACATTCAGTCATCTTATCAACGCATTAGATAATTAAATTATTATTATTAAATAACTAAATATGTATGAAAGAGCTGAAAAGATTGGATGCATTGGATGGATGGATGTTTGGTATTTAATTTTAATATTTTTAATAAAGTGGGTGTTGTATACTAAGTATATAAAAAATAAACAAAAAACAAAATTAACAAAAAAAAATAAACGTGTTTTTTTTTAAATATTAAAACGGTATTTGCTTAACCGCCAATTTTCCGAGAAACGGGCAAAAAAGCAGGTTTTTTATTAATTAAATTTAATTGTATATTAATTTTATTTTTTTAAATTACGAAACGTCAAAGACTTGACCACACACTTCGCCTGCCCCTAGTAAAATTATCATATTTGTGAAGGCTTCTACTCGGGTGTTGTTGGCACACGCGCGTATCCTTAACAGTTTGTACATTTTAGATACATTACTTTTTCTTAGGCGCGTACGTGATACGGGATAGTGCAGAATGGTACAGTCTAAGTGAACGTATCACGTGCGTTCAAATACCTAGGGTGGTTAAAAAAGCACGCCTCGTATATTGAGTCATGCACGCACGTTGATTTCTCCGACTACTCCCATGATAGACATTTAATATTTGATTCATTTGACTGGAGATGGCGTGATAGTTAGTTAGTTACCCAAAAAAAGTGTTTTATTGAAAATCGGGGACAATTTATCAATACAATCAAAAAATATATCAGCGTATCGCAATTTCGCGTGTGGAAGTGTATAAAGATTACACAACTCAATAACGCGCGCACTTTTTTAGCACAGTAAGAACAAATCGTGATTTTTTGTTTGTTATAAATGATCGCTTATTTCGAAACAACGTGTATTTGGCATTCGTTATATACAAGCATATCTCTCTGGCATATCGCATTCGATACCTTTGTCTGAGAGTGGTCGACCTCGGATACCTATCTCTTTGCAGTGCGCGCCATGTCACCTATTCGGTGGGCTACCGAATTCGAGATGGAACGGCCCGAGACACTTCATATTTTTTTAATTTTACAAACTAACTATCCAATTATTGGAAGCGCCACGGTGAGACGTAGTCTACTCGAAGATGTGTACCTATAAAATGCTGCGAAACGCTACTTTGCATGATATCAGCAAGACTTAAAGTAAGTCCGACTCCCTGCCTTTTTAAATTGGGCCTCGTAAATCCCGGGCAATCAAATCAAATCATTAATACGAATGAAAACGTCAGTTTTCTAGAAGTTTTATTATATTATATTTTATGGGAATGACATGTTTCGCCCTTCTAATCAAATGTCGCTCTTCTAAGGCATTATCAAATAATAATAAAAACTAACCTAACCTAACCCAACCAATGACAGGGCATAATACCTGTAAGCGCCTCGACTACCATATTCTGTTCCCAGAAAAACAATGTACATCTTCTTCTCTGGTTTCAATCCTGGGATTGGTTTGCAGCAATTTCCTCTATTCTTCTCTTCCATTCTTCCCTGTCTTGTGCGGCTCTTTTGAAATCTGCATATGATGAGCAGCGCACGTCCACCAACAGGTCCTGCAGGTACTCTCGGCGTGGGCGTCCCCTAGAGTTTATCCCCTCGGTCATACCCTCCATTATGGCATGCAAGAGACCTTCTTGACGTATTACATGGCCGATCCATCTAGCACGCCTTTCGGACAAGGTCCTGAGCAGGTGCCTTCCTCCTTCGATTCCTTGAAGAACTTCCTCATTCGTGATGTGACCAAATAACGGAACTATATTCCAGCCGACTTCTTACCAGGGAATTATACAACACCCGAAGTACCTGTGTGTTCGAAAATATCTTGGCAGATGAATTTGGGCAGGCAACAACGAGAGCATCAATGGGTGACTTTAATTGAGTTGTTTGCATTAAAAAGCTAGTGGCGGGACACGTGTTATCGTGCGCTGTTCACACGGCATCAGAAAAAAGTAGCGAAATTTCACGTAGCGTGAGAACCCCTCGTAAAAGTTTACAGCGATTGTGTTATTTTGTTATTATTCGCGTTAATGAACCCAGAGGCAATGAAAGTTATGGCTGAAGATTAAGGTTATGCTCGTCAGCAGACGATGAAACAATACATCACCAACGCCAGGGAATTAGACGGTAAACGACGCTCTTTAAGTCTTTAGTCTGGTAACTTAAGCCGATTTTCATGTCTTTTTTAGAGGGCGTTTTTTTGTAGGAAAATAAAAATGAATCGTTTTGCATATTTAGTATGTTTTTATTTACATATTAAAGATACAGATTTTTTTTTTTTTTTAATTATTAATTTATTATTATTATTATTTTTATTGATCGAAGTTGGCACCTCGAAAAAATAGCGCGTGGGTGGCCCGGGTGATTTTGGCTCTTGATGTCATCTGAAATCAAAAATTCTTGAAAATTCTTAATCTAAAGACATGTCATTCTTGTCGGAACTACAGAAGTTAAATTTCATGGATAAATAACAAAATGGCGGATTTTGAAAAAACAAAAGTCAGCAAAAAAGTACAATGTTTTCTAGAGCGATAAAGAAATGTTGACTGACATTAAAGCCTGTAAGTTGTCATTTTTGGGTCATGCGCTTAATGTCGGAAGCAAAATCGGGATCTACAAAATATGCATCAGACCCATAATGACCTTCGGAATCGAAGCAAGTGTAGAGATCGTCAGAACGAAACATCTAATTAGAACAAGAGAAATGAAAACATTGCTACCTATCATAGGAACCTTCTTCTTCTTCCTCAGCCTATTCCCGTCCACTCCTGGACAAAGGCCTCCTCCATTCGCTCCCATGTCACTCTGTTCTGTGCAGACTGCATCCAGGTTATTCCGACGTGTCTGTTCAGATCATCCTACCACCGTTGTTACGGTCGCCCTGCACTTCTCTTTGCCGTCCACGGTCTCCAAGTCAGCAGTCTTCTTGTCCACTTTTCGTCTGAGCTTCTGGCTACGTGTCCTGCCCATTGCCATTTTAGAGTCGCCACCCGGTGGATGATGTCAGTTACCTTTGTTTTTTCTCTCACCGTATCGTTTCTGACTCCTTATTCCTAACATGGTTCTTTGGACTTCATAGGAACCTTAGAGATAGGATACCTAAAGAAGAGATTTTCAGAACCTGCAATACTGATGACATTGTGAGATGGATTTTTAAATGAAGATGATTCTGAAGAAATCACGTTGAGAGGTTTGACTCAGCGAGGATTTCCAAGACTTCAAAAGGCCGGGGACCACCAAAAAGATGGAAAAAAATTGGACGTTTTCATCACAAGACCAAATTTGATATCCTGTTTGAACAGTTCGCAAGATCTTTCATACAAAAAAAATGAGAAGGTATTGTGATTCTGCTTCTTAACCCTTACCACTCATTAGTCGAATGCCAGCCGACATCGCTATATGCACGCTACAACTCAGTTGTCGGCTGGCGGACGACAAGATAAGACTTGCGCGCGCGGTGTATTTTCACGCGCAAAAATTGAAACGTGTCGTTGTTTCTTGTGATTATTAGTTTAAAAAAACATTTAATTTCACGTTTTAATAAGATTTTGACTGTTTTCCGTTTTTATTTTACTATAAAATAATCCTTGCAAATTCAATTAACCTAAAATGGCGGGAACTTCGCGTGATACGTCATGTAGAGGAGCGATTAGAGTACAAGCCCCACTTCATTGCGAAACTGGACAAAGGTTCTAAAGACTGTACTGTGTGCAGTAACAGAAAGATTCCAGGGGGAAGACGGGAAACAGTTTGGTTTTGTGAGACCTGTTCCAGAAAACCTGGTCTCCATCCTGGAAAATGTTTTAACAAGTACCATACTATGCAAAACTATAAGTAGTCCATAATGTTTTTTGTAAATTGTTTTTTATTTTAAGAATAAATCATTAAAAATGAAATTTTAACTTTTTTTTTGTAACTACCTATCAGTAAAAATATTTTGACATTATTTGAATTAGAGTTGGCTGACAAACAATATAAAAAAATAATGGAGTGGTAAGGGTTAAAGCAAATCTTGAATGATAATTCCCGCTATTTTTTTTAAATGTTAACGAAACGTGCGCATTCCATTTCACAGTACCTACCTATCGTCCGTTAAATGTTTTTTTTATACTCCGGATCTACAAAAAAATCTCCCGTATGGGCTGAGGTAGGTTCGTTCGCAATTTCACACGGATATTCGACAATGCGTTAATATTTCACTAAAGTACATTTATGAACTGTTAGATTTTTGTAGGTTTTAAAACTACGGTTAACCTTCGTTTAGAACAGAGCTTCTAGCATTAACCGCCCCTTTTTCGCGCTTACGTTGAGAGAATTTTTGGAATTTCGGTGAGGATGTTTGACTTCATCATTCGGACTGGTTATTCAGAGATCCCAATGTGCCCAAAGTCCTATACATTTTTTTTATAAGGATTAATTGTATCTCAATAGAGACGAAAATGTAAATTGTTTTCTGGGAACAGAATGTGGTGGCCGAGGCGCTCATAGGACTTATGACCTGTCATTGGTTGGGTTGAGCGATCGCTTTATGTTTAACAACATTCCCCATTCCGCCCTTCTTATGACCACCACGTCTGACAAATTTTTGGAACTTGTATATATGCTAGAATCCTGCGCCTATTTATTGGTTCAGAGCAGACTTGAAAATGGTTCTCTGATATGGAATCTGCACAAGGCGAGATTTTCCCTAATGCTGAAGAGGGTTCAGAAAAACATCCGAGGTATTTCTATCATACATTAAGGGTGTTTGGTAGCTATTATTTATTAAATTATCGTATGAAGCATTCACTTTGTGGTAATTATTTGTATTATTTGGTATTATTTGTATTCAAAATAAAATAGAAATAAAAACACTGCACTTTGTTTTTCACCACTATGCGGTTATTATCATTGCCGACTAGTTTCGCTTGTACCCAAGCTTCCTCAGGACGACATTACGAAGCCCTGAGGAAGCTTGGGTACAAGCGAAACTAGTCGGCAATTAAAATAACCGCATAGTGGTGAAAAACAAAGTGCAGTGTTTTTATTTTATTTTAAATATAAATAATAATAAAATTCTATTATTTATTATCATAATTATTTGGTTGAATAGCTCTTTACATCACTGCATCGCAAGCCAAATTGTATCGTAAGTAAGATGTATGATAGAAGGAAGAAATGTAAGTGATATAATGAAACAAAATAATAAAAATTATAAAAATCTTTTTAAAATGTAACTAACTAACCATCACGTCATCTCCCTGAAAGGGTAGGCAGAAAGAATGGACTGTCACACTTTTACTGATGCGGCACTCCATCCTCCTCTTTTCGCTCCGCGGGAGACGCGGTGTGATGGGTTGCGAACCTCATCGCCACCAATAGGCATCTCCCGCGCACACTTTGATCATACAACACCCGCAAAATAAATAACATAAAATACAATGATATAAAATAAAATAACAAAATAAAAATAATTTAACACAAAATGTTCTTTTTAGATGGTGCACATATTGTCTATTTAATTTATGTTCCACGAATTCGTCGTTTTTTTAATTTAGCACATAATGTTTTTTTCGATGTTGCACATGTTGACATGGACGATCCGGACTTTTGTGTTTATTTAATTTATGTTACACGTTTCCACCGTTTTTTTAAATTATCTGTAATTAGGCACTTAACCAGCAAGTTATATTTATTTTAAAAAGATTCTATTTTTTTATTAATGTTAACGAAACGTGCGCATTCCATTTCACAGTACTTTACATCGTCCTATGGCTAAGAAAAATGGGAGATGCCTATTGGTGGCGATGAGGTTCGCAACCCATCACACCGCGTCTCCCGCGGTGCGAAAAGAGAAGGATGGAGTGCCGCATCGGTTAAAGTGTGACAGTCCATTTTTTCTGCCTACCCTTTCGGGGAGACGACGTGATGGTTAGTTAGTTAGTTAGTTAGTTAAAAATATTTTTTATTTTCATTATTTACAATGATCTTCAACCATGAAATTTCAAATAACAACATTAATATTTTAATCACTGAGATGTTTTAGCATATGAAACGGGCTATAGCTGGATGAGAGAAGAATGGCCAAGAAGTTATGTGAGTGGAAGGAGAAGCAGTCCACGTATATCAGATGGGAGCATTTCAAGTATTGTCGCCGGCAGTCAGTGACCCGGAGAGCAGAGCAGCTACTCGTAGCTCCACATGCGGTCTCGGCAGCGGACCGAGATGAACCTAGCAACAGATGATGATTATCACAGCGTATGATTCTGCCCGCCTTTTGATTTCAGTCCTCTCCGCTGCGCCGCGATCGGAACAGAACGGAGTTATAGTATACCATATTACCGTTATCACCTCGCGACTAGAGCCATCTACAATAATAAAAGTGAATCCACAGCGAAACAAAGCGCCATTAACAAAATAGTAAATAAGCTATTTTCCCGCCATTTTTTAAACTTCGTATTCTTTTAACCCGAGTAAACAAGGCAGCTGCAATCTTTGGCGCTCTAAAATCCACAATATGGAAAAGACATGGCCATTAAGAGTAAGATGATAATCTATAAAGCATTCGTAAGACCAACAACAACAACAACAAACCATCACGCCGTTTCTCCGCAGGGGTAGGCAGAGAGAATGGACCGCCACACTTCTCCATCCTGACATACCTCTCTAGCTTCCTCCACATTCATACATCGAGTCATACACGCACGTCGATTCTTCCGGCTTCTGACATGACCAACCTTTAATATTTGATTAATTTGGTCATGCCATGTTTCCCTCGGTCTACCTCGACTCCTTACTCCACTTACATGGTTAACGTATACTTTTTTTAACAATTCTTTCTTCACCCATGCGCTCCATATGTCCGAACCAACGCAGCGATTCTTTCATAATTTTGTTCATAATACCTTCTTCCGCTCTACATTCCTTCCTAATATCAGCATTTGAGATTCTGTCGTACATCGTTTTACCACGCATACGTCTTAGGGACCTCATCTCTACCGCATTTATTCTGCTCTCATCTTTCTTCGGCCAGTTCCATGCTTCGCTTCCATACATAAGTATAATAGTAAATAAGCTATTTTCCCGCCATTTTTTAAACTTCGTTATATTTTGACCCAAGTAAACAAGGCAGCTGCAATCTTTGGCGCTCTAAAATCCACAATATGGAAAAGACATGGCCATTAAGAGTAAGATGAGAATCTATAAAACATGCGTAAGACCAATAATAACATATGGCGTCGAAGCAAGGGCAGACACAGTAAGGACCAAACAAGTTTTGAAGACTTCCGAAATGAAGTCACTGAGGCCGATAGCAGGCAAGACACAGAGATCGCGCGAGGAACACCAGAATAATAGAGATATGTGAAGTTGAGGATATTATAAGCTGAAGCAGACAGCGAAAAGGGGACTGATACGGGCATCATTTCCCCTACAATATCAGTTGGAGAAGGTGGTACTTTTCTCCACGCAGTATATGACCCAGATGTGAAATTTTCCGAACCTTGATAGTTGATAACAGTTTCCTGTCAACTCTAGCTCGCCTCAGGACTTTGGTATTGGTAATCATGTCTGTCCAGTGAATTGTGAGCATTCGCCGATGGAGCCACATTTCAAATGCTTCCAGTCTTCATTGAGTTTACTTTCAGGATCCACGTTTCATACCCATACAATAAAACAGACCACACATAGCATTTGATCATTCTCTGGCGGAGTTTCAAGTTTATGTTATCATTGCAGAAGAGTGATTTGATTTTATTAAACGTAGCTCTTGCTGCCTCAATCCTGCATTTTATCTCTACATCTGGGTCAAGAGATTGCGTTAGTATGCTGCCTAGGTATTTAAGATTTTCCACCCTTTCAACGTAACGGTCGTTCAAATGCAATACTGACCCACTGTAGTCAAGCCGTCCGAATGTCATCCATTTGGACTCCTCACAATAAGTCGCAATGTTCTCATTTCTGCTACTCTTAATAGATGTTTGGTTCTGACAGTGTCTGCTCTTGCTTCGATTCTGTAAGTCATTACTCCTCCCTTCACATCCGGGCTTGGGTCCGGCATCGGCGGAGTTCTTCCGGCGGCGGCGCTAATCATGTCGATATCATAAAATGCACGTTTTCCTCAGTATTAAATAGTGTTATTAACTTGTGTTTGTATTGTTCTAGTCTCCATCTGGGCAGAGAATGACGACTGGCTAGCGCCAGAGAGCGAGGCTTCCCAGGGAAATCACGTGACTTTCGGCGTACCAACACACAGGGAAGCGCAACACTGTAAGTATAAGTTGATTCACAATCCGAAGACATATTGCTTATGTGTTAGTATGGTGGTCTTGTTTGGAATCTTATTGGTTGCGTCCGGTTAGGTACGTCAAACGTAAGTGTGTTCCGAGACGTGAGGCGGGGCGCACGCGTTTGCTCATATCGCACGATTAATAGTAAACTGACCGATTATGGTTTAGGTCATAATTGAGTTAACATTAGACAGAGGCTTTTGTTAACGCTATCCATCTATTTTTCACAATGTTAACGCTATCCATTCGTACGTACGATAATCGTTCACAATGTTAACGCTATCCATTCATACGTGTTTTTCGATTGTTTTTGTTAAAACACCGACTCATGTCAGATTGAGCAAAACTTGCTTTTTTGAGTTAAGCTAGTGTTCTATAAGCGTGCGATATATACTCAGTGATTTGAAAGAAAAAAAACGCATTTTCCAATTTGTTTTTAAAATATTATTTTTATAATTGATTAATCGCAAATTTACCATGTCGAAATTAGGAAAAGGAAAGCCACTTTCGGGTCAGTTTTAAAACATAATATAAAAAGAAAATTTATAATAACAAATATTAATATCCTAAAGATTGACACCTGCCAGGATTAAATATTGTAATTGAAACCAATAAAGAAAAAATAAATCATTATTAATATTATTCTCACCCTTACTCGCTTTTCCAAGGAAATTCTTAATATTTTATTTCACAGTATCAATATCATCCAATTTTGGTAGAAAGAACTGTGTTTACATGTCATGTCGCGATATCAAGCACCAGTAACAGTCACTGCTTGACCAGCCTCATTATCAAAAAAGCTTGTTCTTGGAAGACCTGTATGTTTAGCGTCTCCAACTGATCCAGTCTTCCTGAAATTTTCAATTAATCTCTTCACAGTCGACGAAGTTAAAACACCATTCCAAACATATTTAATTTCTATTCATGGTGAAATGGCAAAACGTAACTAACTAAAACTAACTAACCATCACGCCATTTCCCCGGAGGGGTAGGCAGAGAGGATGGATCGCCACACTGGCCTGTCCTGGCATACCTCTCGGGATTCCTCTACATTCATACATCGTACCATGCACGCACGTCGATTGTTCCAACTTCGAATGTGGCCGCCTTTTAGTAATTGATTGATTTGGTCATGCCATGTTTTCCTCAGTCGTCCTCGGCTTCTTTTCCCACTCACGCTGCTTGTGTACAACTTTTTAACCATTCTACTCTCATCCATTCGTTCCATATGTCCGAACCATCTCAGGGATCCTTTTTTAATTTTATTCATGATGCAGTCATCTGCCTTACATTTCTTTCTTATTTCATCGTTCGGTATTCTATCATACAACGTTTTCCCGCACATTCTTCATAGTGATCTAATTTCTACGGCGTTTATCCTGCTTTCATCCTTATTTTGCCAGCTCCAAGCTTCACTTCCATACATGAGGGTTGGCACTAGAACTCCATTGCGTACTGCCATCTTTGCTTCTGTGGATATATTTCTATTTGCAGTAATGATTTTGAGTGCGCCATTTATTTTATTCCCAGCACCAACCCTCCTTCCGATGTCTTTCTCCATTTTTCCGTCTCTTGTAAACATGCTTCCCAGATACGTAAATTCAGTAACTTGCTCCAATTTCTCGCCCATCGCACTTATATCACGAATCGTCATACATTCTTCTTTCTCGAAAACCATCACTTTAGATTTTGGCAAAACGTACTGGCTACAAATCAACTATCAACCGTCAAATTGACAGTTTGTAGAAACAATGTTGCCAGTTTAAAAACCAAACCTCTAAAAAAACACCTTATAGAACTCTCATACTCTCAACGGTTGAAACAGCGTCATCTGTCTGCAGACAGTCGACTGACGCGCCTATCATTATGGCGCCGGCTGAAATGTATGAATCCTTCCAGTTCTCTCTTACACCCAAAACACGTTCAACATAAGCTCCTTTGGAATGACAAGGCGTTTGTCATCGAAATGATGTCATCGCTGTATGGACATCAGGTGCAAAGTCAACATTTGCACGCAATGACAACATTACTCACGTAGACAGCTCGCCACAGTTTCCCAAACAAGGGATGGTGTATAATAATCTATGGTTTAATTCATGGGTTTCCAATCTTTTCTGGGCCACAGCCCCCTTTACAAGAAAAATAAACGCAAGAGTATTTGAAGACTACAGGGGAAAAACGGGGGAAAGGAATGTCAGTTTTAATTCAAAATAAATGTAATAATGCCATCTAGTGGCATTTGTACGTATCTATCCACAGTAAAATTTTCATATTCAAAAATCATGTGTGTCATCGACTATGGCCAGATAATCGATTGCTAATTGCTAAGATCGGGTGGTGGTCTAGGGGATAGAACGCTTGACTCCTAATCTAGGGAACTTGGGTTCGAGCCTGGACACGACCAGATTCCTTCTTCATAATAATGAGCTATTTTCTGCTCATATTGAAGATTGTAAAATAAATTCTATTATCATTGATTTAAATCTTTGATGTTAGTCTTTTAAAAAAAAAAAAAATGTATAGACTTTGATTAGCTTTATTCTCAGTTTATTCAAATTAACCTTCTACTGACATTCCTTGTTTTTCCCTGTAGTCTTCATTTGTCTTCTGAACCTGCTTTCCCTAATACGAAAGACGTCGATCTCCGAGGAGATCGTGTGGATACTCTGTGTATGATAGAGTGTCGAATGAAAATATAAGAGTGAATGCGGTGCGAATATCGCTTGGTGCGCCTTCATGGACCAGGATCACACAACTCTACCTAGAATCAGGAATCCCGATGATAGATGAATTCATTCTGAAACTTGCCGAACGTTTTTACAAAGGACTCCCTTCACATCCTAACCCCGCAATAAAAGACCTCTCAAATTACGACCCAAACACATCCAGCCGCCACAAGCGCCCAAAATCAATCCTACTTAAGAGGAACATTCCGGGCCACACAAATCATGCCCCCGCATAAACTTACAACCCACCAAATCACCTTCCAACAATGTTCCCATCAGACGTAAGAGGAATAGCCACATGAGCTGAACCTCTGTAAGCCAGAAGATCCAAGTCCAAGTGATGGTGTTATGAACAAAATAATGAAAGGATCATTAAGGTGGTTTTGGACACATGGAAATAATGAGTGAAGAGAGAATGACGAAGAAAACGTGGCACGATCAAATCAATCAAATATTGAATGTCGGTCACGTGAGGAGTCGGAGAAATCGACCTGCGTGCATGACAATATGTATGAATGTAGAGGAATCGAGAGAAGTATGTCAGGACAGAACAGTGGCGGTCCATCATTTCTGCCTACCCCTCCGGCGAAACGGCGTGATGGTTAGTTAGTTTGTTAGTTGGCTTAACTTTCCCAACTTGGTTTATGATTCAATAATGTTTGATTAAATATATTGTTTCTTGAACAATAATATAAAACTCCATATTAAATAATTAATACAAATGAAAACGTTAGTTTACAAGAAGTTTTTTCTATTATAATAATTAGAATCATTAGTCACCTTGAAATATGTAAAATCATTCGTAAACAATTTGTAATGAGATGATTTTCTTAGAAACACTTTATTTCGTTCTACCTCAAACAACTTTTTTTTTTCTTCTGGGACTACCCAAATAATTATTCAGCAGACTAATTGCTTTTCCCACCAGTGTCACTAGAGGCAGGTTGGTTCTGGCGGCCGGTAGGTAAAACAATATAAGCTATCACTGTCAGAGATATCTATCAGGAACCAAAAGACCAACATTCTCCAGCATGGTCGAGTTCTCGAAATCTAAAGATTATGAGACGCCCATCTCTTCGAAGCTGCAGAGAGTTGGTCCCCAGCATTCCCAAAAGAAATGTCGTGGAATAGATGATCTTATGTAGTCTGCCGCAGTTCGAAACCATTTTTTTTTTGCCTGCGTAATTTTTAACAAGTAATGAGTGTGCATTTTGATGCGAAATAAAATCGATGTAATAATATTAAGCTTTTATTAATGGCGCGTATCTGTCCTTCGCGCTATTGAACATCAAAATATCTTCGCATATAAAAGACGTGTAAAACACGGCATTGTTCTCTCGCTATGACTGCGTCTGCGCGTGCGTTTTATACCCGAGCATGCGCAGTAGTCAGCGAGCATCCGCGCACGTGCAGAGGACGTGACGGCGCGCGCGGGAATCATTTCGAACATTCTCAAATCGCACACCGAACACATTACAATTTTGGATGCAGACACTTCTATAACAAATCTAAGAATTCTCTGCACTTCGTTAACATTTGAAACTTTATCTTCGCCAGTCAATCCAAGGAATTGGTTTGCATCAAAGTGTAACATTTTTGCTGTTTTTTGGGATGCCACTTGGACCTTTAATGTAGTAGTTTTCCGTTGTTTTCCATATTTTTATTTGGCAGGTTATTTAAACCCAATTACTGTAAATAACTTTTTAGCTATTGATTCTCATGATATAGGACAGGGATGGCGAACCTTTTTGAGCCTGAGTGCCAAAAATTTTTTTTTTCAATAAAATATGTCGCGTTCCACATGCCATGGACATAAAAATGCATGAAATGTTTGTGTAACTTCAGATTTTTAATATAAACAATGCATTAATACATCGGAAAAAAAAGTAATTACTTATTAAGGGCAAAATAAAAGTTATAAATAAAAAATAGACTTAATAAAAAAAAAATAGAACCCCCAAAACTTCATGATTAGTGAGATTTTTGTTGTTGGATGCTAGATGCCAATTTTTTTATATCGGGTTCATAGCTGGTAGCTTTTAATAGAATACAAGCAGTAGTACTTTCGTCTGTAAGTCTTCTTCTTATGTCTGATTTAATAATGTTTATTGAAGAAAATAATGATTCACAGGAATAAGTCGACGAAAAAAATTGTTAAAATACCCATTGCTATTTTTTTAAGACAAGAAAAAGTTTCCGGGATCGATTGCCAAGTTGTAAGTTCATTTTCAGCATTCCTCTGGACTGGTCCAACGAATCCATCTCGCTCAATTTCTTCCAAAATAATTTTTAAATCTTCGAACAAAGAAAATGCACATGGCTTTTTAAATATTTTTTGAATTTCTTTATACTATTTCTAAAACTTTTTGGATTTTTTTGTATAATCACTCTTATTTTTTTCTCTTCATTCGCGTGCCATGCAAGATCGTCTCGCGTGCCACCTGTGGCACGCGTGCCATAGGTTCGCCATCCCTGATATAGGACATAGGACATATAGTATTCCCACCGCTTACCCGAAGCTGTTATAGGCGAACGAAGCCTTTCGTCAGCTTCGCTCATTCAATCTCTAGGCCCGTCCCTCGTCCATTCTCATAATATGTGATAGGCAGCAAATCTATCGAACTTTTATTGTCACATGAATTCTACACCAGATCAATGGCAGTGTCGGAAATCGAACTTGGAACCTTAGTTGTGGCAGTCATAGCTCTTGCCACTCTGCCACGAAGGGCGTCTTAAAACTTGTAAAGATTTTATATTGTTATTTTTTAATTTAATTTTTCATTACTTGTATGTATCTTTTCTTCCCCCATCCATTCGTTCCAAATGTCCAAACCATCTTAGTGATTATTTCAAAATTTTATTTATCACGCATTCATCCGCCTTACATTGCTTTCTTGGTTTGCATTGGTTCGGAGCAGACTCGAAAATAGTTCTGTGATATTGAGAGTTATGCTGGAGAGGATTCAGAAAAAATTCTGGTGTATCTCTACATGAGGGAGATGTTAGCTATCCGTGGCTCTATCCCACGGCATTTCTTCTGGGAATACTGGGGACCAACTATCTGCAGCTTCGAAGAGATGGCCATATCATAACCCATTTCTTTAGATTAATCAGGGGGTATATCGTGAACTGGTGAGGATGTTGGTATATTTGTCCCTTATAGATATCTCCGATAGATTAGATTGTTTTACCTACCGGCCGCCAGAACCAACCTGCCTCTGGTGACACCGGTGAGAAGAGCAAACAGTCTTCTGAACACGATCTTCTCGGAGATCGACAGTACGTTCAGAAAACAAATACTCTTGACTTTAGAGAGTATCTTGTCTTTTTAATGTCGAACCATCTCTGATGTGTTCCTGGTATTATACTCTTATTCTTACTTATTGTAGACCTATGTGGTCTGGTTCTCCAGAGTGTTGCTCCTCCTGTGAGGTAGATTCCCAGCTGTCCTTCCATCTTTTAGGAGGTCTTCCACGAGGACGAGCCCCATGAGGCTGATTATGCAATGCAATATATGGGAGTCTGATGTTGTCAATTCTTTGAACATGACCGTACCAGTCCCTTTTCCGCTGTCTGCTCCATCTTATGATATCCTTAACTTCACATATCTCTCTTATTCTGGTGTTCCTCGCGCGAACTCTGTGTCTTGCCTGCTATCGTCCTCAGTGTCTTCATTTCCCACGAGGCTGATTATGCAATACAATACAGGGGAGTCTGGTGTTGTCCATTCTTTGAACATGACCGTACCAGTCCGTTTTTCGCTGACTGCTCCATCTTATGATATCATCAACCTCACCTTCTTCTTCTTCTTCCTCGGCCTATTCCCATCCACTCCTGGACAGAGGCCTCCTCCATTTGCTTCCATGTCATTCTGTCCTGTGCAGACTGCATCCAGGTTATTCCGACGTGTCCTACATATCACCAACCTCACATATCTCTTTTATTCTTGTGTTCCTCATGCGATCTTTCAGTGCCTTGGTATTATACTGTATATATTATGTTTTACCTGTATTCAATAGATGCCTTAAACATTAATATTGTTTGTAATGTCTGTTGACATAATAAACTGATTTGGTTCTTACTTCTTCGTTCAGTATGCTATCGTACATTTTTCCTATATGAGTATAGTATACACTCGCATCAAACGATGGCTGCTTTCTGCAAAACTCTTGGAGATCGTGGTCACCGCTTTCTCGATTCAATCTCTTCCATTGTTCCCTCTGCAGTTGCATTGTTACGGCGCAGGACCGGATCGGCAATATTTTGGAGTAAACATTCGAAGTCGACTGACGACCTATGCGATTCACGACTGGTTCTAATTTATGAGCACGACTTGCGATCGGTTATCCGCACGCGTTTGTTTTTGTATCAGCAACAACAAACTGTCTCTTCGCCTCCCCGAATGGAAAGGCAGACAGAGTGGACTTCCACACTGTTCTTTCTTGACATAATCCTCTCGATTTCTCAACATTTATACATCGTGTCATGCACGCGCGTCGATTTCTCTGACGCTTCATATGGCCGACATTCAATATCTGATTTATTTGATCGTGCCACGTTTTCCTCTATCTTCCTCTATTTCTAGTTCCATTTACATCGTTAACATATACTTTTTTTACCATTCTTTCTTTATTCATTCATTCCACGTGTCCAAACCATC
Source organism: Lepidostoma basale (assembly GCA_022606425.2). Classification (NCBI taxonomy): domain Eukaryota; kingdom Metazoa; phylum Arthropoda; class Insecta; order Trichoptera; family Lepidostomatidae; genus Lepidostoma; species Lepidostoma basale. The sequence continues at coordinate 116,238 of JAHDVF020000634.1, read as the reverse complement.
TTAATGATCCTTTCATTATTTTATTCATAACACCATCATTCGCACCGTTTTCCTTTCTTATTGTTTTCATGTTTTCATTCGACACTATCATACAGAGTATGCACACATTCGTCTAAGAGATCTCATTTCGACTGCATTTATTCTACTTTCATCCTTCTTTTGCCAGTTCCATGCTTCGCATTTTGTAACTTTCCTATTGTCTCCAAATGCCCCGTGTCTAAAAGACCAATGCGACTCTGATTTTTAAAAAAATATGTTTTTTTTTTAAATAGCTGTCTTTCGAATCGCGTACAGTCGTGGGAAAACTGAGAAAATCTCTCATATGGAAAAGAAAAAAATCTACGTCTACATTAATATAGTTCCCATGATCCATCGTCACTGCTGACATTCGCATCAACATTGGTTAAGGTCGAAAGATATTTAAAAAAACGCCAGTATACATGTACGCACGTACAATGTTGGGTTCTGCAAATTTAACCCTTTGGCTACACTTTTGGGATTTATCATCATCGTCATAACAACAATAACAACAAACCATCACGCCGTTTTCCCGCAGGGAGAAGGGACCGCCACACTACTCTATCCTGACACACCTCTCTAACTTCCTCCACATTCATACAATGAGTCATACACGCTCGTCGTTTCGTCCGACTTCTTACATGACCAACCTTTAAAATTTGATCAATTTTGTCATTATAAACTTTGTTTTATGTATCACAAATGTATTTTATTTTACGCGACAGCTGTTTCGTCAACCTATGTTGACATCAGGTGTTTTATTAAAATTAATCAAATGTCAAATTTTCGGGATTTTTCGAACACATATGTGTATTTGTTCCAATGTCAATTTGAATAATTTCTTTGATATAATTTTGAAGTTCTTGCTGGAGTTGAGTTAGGTACCTAAATATTTTAATTAAAAGAACGGTTAGAAACTATTTATAGAAGAAAATATTAAAGGTGGAAAATGTAATAATAAAAACAGTAATTAGAAAGAACAATTACAGTAGTGACCTATGGGTGTGAGGCGTGGACAATAGCAGCGAAATCCGCAGAGCGACTGGATACTTTTGAGAGAAGGGTGCTGCGCAGAATTCTGGGGCCTGTGAATGACGGTGAAGGCTGGAGAGTGCGGCATAATGACGAGCTGTACAATATTTACAAAGCTCCCAGTCTCTCCACACAGGTCAGACTGAATAGATTGAGATGGGCCGGTCACGTGCAGAGGATGCCGTCATCGCGAACCCCAAAAAGATTGCTGGAGTGGCAACCAGGTGGTAGAAGACCAATTGGACGACCAAGGCTGCGATGGGAGGATGAAGTTGGGAGAGATGGGGCGAAATTGTTACGAGTGTCAGATTGGAGGGTCGGAGCGGAGGACAGGAGGAGTTGGAGGCGAAGAATACTGGAGGCTAAGGCTCGATATGGGCTGTAGGGCCATCGAAGAAGAATTAGAAAGAACAATTTCACATAGTATTAAGTCAAAAACGATGACACATAATAAATTAAAGACGATAAACAATAAAAATAAGTAGATTACATTTATAGGAAAGGTGACAAAAGTTGAAGGTAGAATTATTATTTTGTTGCTAGATTGTACAGGGGAAAAGTTTTTAGTCTACTATGTACTAATGGGGAATAAGCTGGAATTTGGTTATTTATAACATCCAATTTACCAATTTTGTCAAGCTATGCTCGACTTCGTACTCCATTTACATCGTTAGCGTATACTTTCTTAACCATTCTTTCTTCATCCATGCGCTCCATATGTCCGAACCAACGCAGCGATCCTTTCATAATTTTGTTCATAATACGAGTACCTTATTCTGTTCTACATTGCTTCCTTATATCAGCATTTGAAATTATGTCGTACATCATTCTAACACACATACGTCTAAGAGACCTCATCTTTATTGCATTTATTCTGCTATCATCCTTCATCTGCCAGTTCTATGCTTCGCTTCCATACATAAGGGTCGGAACATTGTGAACGGACATTTTTGCTTTCATTGATAAATTCTTGTTTCAAATAACATCATCATCAGCCTTTATCCGTTTACTCCTGGACGAAGGCCTCCTCCATATGTTTCCATGTCTGTTGACATCATCCTGGCTTTCGATTGTTTCGATGTCCATTACTCTTCCCACTGGTGTCACCAGAGGCAGCATGGTTCTGGCGGCCGGTAGGTAAAACAATCTAACCTGTCACTGTCAGAGATATCTATCAGGAACCAAAAGACCAACATCGCCATGAATTTCCCCCTGATTAACCTAAAGAAATGGGTTATGAGATGCCCATCTCTTCGAAGCTGCAGAGAGTTGCTCCCCAAAATTCCCCCCAAAAAAAAGTCCATAGGATAGAGCCACGAATAGGTATCATACATGTAGAGATACCTCAGTTTTTTTCTGAACCCTCTTCAGCATAATGGAACATCTCGAACCAATGAGTTGTATAGGACTCTGAGCACGTTGGGATCTCTCAAAACCTTTCTGGTTTTAACAAACTTGACTATTCGGACGTCCTAGTATATGTATCGTTGAGGTCAGTATTGAATCTTTTTCTCTATGTCTGCTACTACTACTTCGTATGGCCATACAACTCTTGAAGATTATGAACTCCTGGAAATTAAAAATCCTGAAGACTGTCTTCGCCTCCAGTCGGACATCAATAATATTGTTAACTGGAGTCACAGTAATCAAATGCAATTCAATGTCTCTAAATGCGTTATGCTATCATTTACTAGAGCATTGAGAACTGTATATCATAGATACACAATGAACAACCCGCAACTGGCACATGTATCTACGATGAAGGATCTCGGAATCATCTATGAGAGTAGGCTGACTTTTCGTGCACATATCGAGAGGATTTGTGGCATTGCACTGAGGATGTTGGGGTTCATCGTCCGGACCGGAAGAGTTTTCAGGGATCCCAATGTGCTCAGAGTCCTATACAACGCATTGGTTCGGAGCAGGCTCGAAAGTGGTTCTGTGATATGGAGTCCTCACGAGGCGAGATATTCCGTTATGCTGGAGAGGGTTCAGAAAAAATTTCTGAGGTATCTCTACATGAGGGAGTATGGTAGTTATCCGTGGCTCTATCCCACGGCATTTCTTCTGGGAATGCTCGGAACCAATTCTTTACAGCTTCGAAGAGATGGACATCTAATAACCCATGTCTTCAGATTAATTAGGGGATACTTTGAGAACTCGGCCGTACTGGAGGATGTTGGTCTTTTTGTCCCCGATAGATATCTCCGACAGCGACAGCACAGATTGTTTTACCTACCGGCCGCCAGAACCAATCTGCCTCTGGTGACACCGGTGGGAAGAGCAATTAGTCTGCTGAACGCGGTCTCCTCGGAGATCGACGTCTTTCATGTTAGTGAAAGTACGTTCAGGGGGCAAATACTATTGACTTTAGAAAGTATCTTGTCTTCCTAATGTCGAACCATCTCTAATGCGTTCCTGGTACTTTGTTGTATTTTTATGATATTTTACCTGTACTTAATAGATGCCTTAAACATTTTCCTGATTGTAATGTCTATTGAGTTAATAAAATGATTTGATTTGATTTGATTTGAAGAGTTTTAGTCTCCTTGATGATTTTCCTCCAAACTCCTTGATCCTGCACATTTTGCTCCCAGCACTCCGATTCGCCCAATCTAACCAGATCAGCCAGAACATTGTCCATTAGGCGTTGTCTAGGCCTTCCTAGAGATCTTACTCCAGTCGGTCTATACGCGTACAGGGTCTTGATTACTCTGGTCTCTTCGGCTCGGCATACGTGCCCAATTCATGCTAGGCGACCGGCTCTCACAGTGCTCGTTATAAGGGGCTGCTGGGTCATCGTACGGATCTCTTGGTTAGTCCTATGCCTCCAAGTTCCTGCTGCAATGCCGGGTCTAGGTCCCAGGATCATTATTTCTCCATTTCTGACCATTCCTAATGGGTCCTAGGATTCTGCGAAGAATTTTCCTTTCGATACAGTTTAATTTCATTTCATTTTCATCGATTTAACTTGCGCTGTAATGGTGTAAATGTGTATTGAACAAAATGATCGTCCCAATAGAGACGAAGATGCAAATTGGAAACAGAATATGGTTGATCGAGGTGTTTACAGGACTTATGACCTGTCATTGGTTGGGTTAAGCGCACGCTTTATGTAATACAACATTCCCCATTCCACATTTTTTCTTATGACCACCATGTCTGACAAATTTTTGGAAGTTGTATATATGTTAATCTGCAACACCACCCTTTGCATGGTAGATTTTCAATCTGCACACTAACGCCATCTATGAAGATTGTATTTTAAGCACTAAGCAGAAGATCTTTTTAACGCAATGTGAAAGGCTACCGCCATTAGCGCATTGCTAGAAACCGCCTGGAGATGTCACTCCAATCTATATGCTATAATTTTGACCAGTTTTTGTTTTTCCAATCGTCATAAGTCCTATAAACACCTCGATCAACCATATTCTGTTTCCGATTTGCATCTTCGTCTCTATTGAGATACAATTAATTCTTGAATTGATAACCCGCAATGGGTGAAATCCAGTATTCGTCTACAAGTGTTTGTATACATTCAAAATGTTGTAAAAATGATCGTAATTATAATATATTGATACCGGGAGAAATTAGTTGTTTTTCTTATTATTGCCATTTTTAGTGCGCATGCTCTCGAATAAGTGAAAACAAAACTGCCGTGGATGGCAGCGCGCGGCGCCACTTTCTTCCATATTCGAAATTAATTGACACGTCTTTTCCCATAGACGAGCGCTCTTATACAAAAACAATAGAGCACGCAATTGGCGGGAAATATTCAATTGTTTCGTTATATTTCGATATTTTTCAAGATGAAAACGGCGCCGAGAAAGTATCTTTCTACGGATTATCTACCATTATAGTCACATTAAAAAAAATACCAATCAAACTTAAAGTGAAAATATCATAATTTTTTCGTTAATTCTGTCCATGTGGAGACGTGAAATGAACCTTTTTATTCAACCTTTTTATTTATGGATACATAGAATTAACCTTTTATTTTTTCTATATGGACATATTGAATGAACTTTTTATTCATTCCGTCCAGACACATGGGATGAACCTTTCATTATTTTACCATATGTTCACATGAAATGAACCTTTTATTATTGCCATATGGACACATGGAATAAACCTTTTATTCTTTTCATATGTACACATGGAATGAACCTTTTTATTATTTCCATATGAACACATGGAATAAACCTTTTATTCTTTCCATATGTACAATTTAATTTTCTCCATATGGACATGTGGAATAAACCTTTTATTACACCAAATCGGGTGGTGGTCTAGGGGATAGAACGCTTGACTCCTGATCCAGGGGACATGGGTTCAAGCCTGGACGCGACCAGATTCCTTCTTCATAATAATGAGCTATTTTCTGCTCACATTGAAGATTGTAAAATAAACTCTAATATCATTGATGTAAATCCTTGATATTAGTCTTTAAAAAAATAAAAAATAAAAAAAATAAAAAATACACATGAAGTACACATGAAATGAACCTTTTATTCTTTTCATATGGACACATAGAATGAACCTTTATTCTTTCCATATGTACACATGGAATGAACCTTTTATTTTTTCCATATGGACACATGGAATAAACCTTTTATTACCATATGTACACATGAAATAACCCTTTTATTCTTTCCATATGGACACATAGAATGAACCTTTTATTCTTTCCATAGACACATGAATGAAACTTTTATTCTTTCCATGTGGACACATAGAATGAACCTTTTATTCTTTCCATGGACACATAGAATAAACCTTTTATTCTTTCCATATGGATACATGGAATGAATCTTTTATTCTTTCTATGTGCACACTTGGGATGAGCCTTCTAATCCTTCCACATGGACTCATGAAAAAAATATCATACTGAACCTTTTATTATTTTGTTCATAAATCACTATCCTACAGAGTTTCATCATTATCATAAGGGATCTCAATTCCACTGCATTTATTCTACCTTCATCCTGATTTTGCCATTTCCATATTTCATTTCTATACATAAGGGCCGTTACAAGAACGCCATTGTGGACTGCCATATAAGGTTTTTTAGATAGAATTTTATCAGCGAAGACAATTAAGACCATTCATATGTATTTCAATCTATAATAATAAAAATAATAGTTCTAGTTTATGTATGCATATTGTTGTAAATTTAATTGAATAACTAATGATGGGTCGCATGTGTTGTTTGCAGATTGAAGATGGAGCTAAGGATGGCGTTCCATCTGCCTCTGGTTCTGATGATCCTTGCAGCCAGAGCCTCAGCCCAGAGCAACTACGCGTCCCATGCCAACAATGTGGAATACCAAGGTGACGGTCTGCCGGAGCAGACAGTCCTCGATGGGAAGGTAAATATATTATTATTTTGTTGAAAATCCCTTCAAAGATGATGAAGAAGGTACAGAACATATTTTTGTGATACCTCTATCTTAGTGTGTGGCTCTTTTTGACTGATTTCTTGCTACTAGACTACCAGTCATTAAGGAGAAGACGAGGCTTTCACTCGAACATAGAGTTCAAAAAGGCCCACGTGCTGCAGCCTCCTTGAAGACGTTCCTCAAATCCAAGATGCGCATTTATAACACTATCATCAAGCCAGTGGGTACATATGGTTCAGTACCATGGACAATGACTCTTAAAGAACAACAAATAATCTACTAGTTTGAGAATAACATCTGGGATCCAGAACCGGTCTTGCATCGGGTACTTGGAGGCCTAGAACCAACCAAGAGATCTATACAATAACCCAGCAGCCTTTTATAAAGAGTACTGTAAGAGCCGGTCGCCTAGCATGGATTGGGCACATATGCCGAGCCAGAGAGACCAGACCAATCAAGACCCTGTACACGTCAAGACTGTCCGGAGTAAGACCTCTAGGAAGGCCAAGACAGTGCCTAATGGCTGATATTTTGGTTGATCCGGTTAGGTTGGGCGAAACCAACTGCTGGGAGCAAAAAACTCGGGATCGAAGAACTTGGAATAAAATCATCAGGGATTCTTTTTTAAATATTACTCAGGATGCAGTCATCTGCCTTATATTTTTTTCTTATTTCGTCGTTCGGTATTCTGTCATATATCATTTTCCGGCACATTATTCTCAGTGATCCCATTTCTACAGCATTTATTCTACTTTCATCCTTCTTTTGCAGCTCCAAGCTTCACTTCCATACATAATGATGGCACAAGAACTCCATTAGTGGATTTCAATTTCATCTTCTTCTTCAAGTGCCCTGTCGGGTCCCCCCAACGTTGGCGATCACCTCGGCAAACCTGTCCCTGTCCTGCGCTGCTCGGAACAGCTCCTCCACACTTCGGATGTTAGTCCACTCCCTCACGTTTCACAGCCAGGACATTTGTCTCCTTCCGGGCCCTCGGCGTCCCTCAATTTTCCCTTCCAATATCAGTTGGAGAAGGTGGTACTTTTCCCCACGCAGTATTTGACCCAGATCTGAGATCTTTGAAACCTTGATAGTTGATAACAGTTCCCTGTCAACCCTAGCTCGCCTCAGGACTTCGGTATTGGTAACCATGTCTGTCCAGGGAACTCTGAGCATTCGGCGATGGAAACATATTTCAAATTCATAATGTATTTAATTATATATTGTATGTTTCAGGTGACCAAGCTGGATGACTTGAGTCCTGTCATATTCCTCAACAGGACCAGGGCGGCTCTAAACTGTGCAGCGGGCTCCATGCAGGTAATCTTTAAAATATTTATATTGTTTGAAATACCTTTGTAGAAGTTTATTGTAAATAATGGGAACAAAATTCCCTTTAAATATCACTTCACTAATTTCGATCCAAGGGTCTGAATTGCAGCAAAATGTTATATTTTTTGCTGTATATGACTTGGCCCGGTTTCAAATCAATCAAATCAAATCACTTTATTTACTCAAAAGACATTAAAAACAGCATAAATATTTAAGACATCTATTGAGTACAGGTAAAATCTTCTTCTTTCTCTTTCTCTTTGCCATTTCCCATCATCTGGGGTCGGCCCTCCTCGTACGAAAACGCCAAACTTTCCTATTTTCACTCATTTCCACTGTCAGGTTCTCGCGTTGGAGCTCCTTTTCCATGTTGGCCCACCATGTTGCCATTGGGCGACCTCTTCTTCTTGGTTTTGTGGGAATGCTGAGGGCTTTTTGGACAATGTGTAAAATATTATATTATATATGACGACCTTCGTGGCCGAGTGGTAAGTGCATTGACTGCCACCCCGAAGGTTCCGGGTTCGATTTCCGGCGAGGGCAGTGTGATTGTCACACTGTCTTTGGTCTGGTGTAGAATTCACGTGACAATAAAATGGCGATAGATTAGCTACCTATCACACGTCACAAGAATCACTATGATAGCTATAATACCCTTTACATCGATTTGGCTCATGCTGTCATGATGTAAAGAGCGATTCAACAAAATAATAATAATAATATTCAACATAACACCAGAAACGCATTAGAGATGGTTCGACATTAGGAAGACAAAATGCTTTCTAAAGTCGAGAGTATTTGTCCCCTGAACGTACTTTCACTAATATCTCCGAGGAGACCGCGTTCAGCAGACTAATTGCTCTTCCCACCGATGTCACCAGAGGCAGTTTGGTTCTGGCGGCTGGTAGGTAGAACAATCTGTGCTGTCGGAGATATCTATCGGGGACAGAAAGACCAACATCCCCCAGCACGGCGGAGTTCTCAAAATATCTCATGATTAATCTAAAGAAATGGGTTATTAGATGTCCATCTCTTCGAAGCTGTAGAGAATTGGTTCCGAGCATTCCCAAAAGAAATGCCATGGGATAGAGCCACGGATAACTACCATACTCCCTCATGTAGAGATACGCCAGAATTTTTTTCTAAACCCTCTCCAGCATAACGGAATATCTCGCCTCGTGAGGACTCCATATCATAACTACTTTCAAGTCTGCTCCGAACCAACGGGTTGTATAGGACTCTGAGCACATTGGGATCTCTGAAAACTCTTCCAGTCCGGATGATTAAGCCCAACATCCTCAGTGCAATGTCACAAATCCTCTCGATATGGGCACGAAAAGTCAGTCTACTAACTAACTAACTAACCATCACGCCGTCTCTCCGAAAGGGTAGGCAGAAAGAATGGACTGTCACTCTTTTACTGATGCGGCACTCCATCCTTCTCTTTTCGCCCCAGTCAGTCTACTCTCATAGATAATGATTTCAGCAGCTTACTGCTTTCTTCCGATGGACTTTAACTAGTCAAAGCCATAAATCTAAGTGGAAGTGGAAAACTAAATATGTACAATAAAGATATTTAAAAAATATATATTATTTCATGCTGGTTGTTATATTTATTTGTTTCTTCTTGGTTTTTAGGTGGAGCTGAAATTCAACGAAAAGTTCTTTGGTATCGCGTATGCTGACTTCGACAGGAATTCCGCTTGTCAGGTGGCGGGTAAGGGTGCTCTCAGCTACCGGCTAGAGCTACCTCTCAAGGGTTGCGGCACGAGACAGGTAAATGGCCATGACTATTTTATTTTTATTTAATTTATTTAGTTATTTAAAATTACATCTTTCTTACAACTAGTATATATCATTTTTAATACAAAATATAAGATATTATAGTTAATTGTATAATAAAAAACAATGTCAAAAATACAAAAAGGGATAAAACACATAAAGAAGAAATTTAACCAAAAAAAAAAACTTTATAATGTAACCGGACGTACGTTATACATTTATTGCGGACAATTTCACAGTCCTTTAAGACTTGTGGCAAGGTATTAAATACTTTCAAACCCTTGTAAAAATATCTGTTTTAATGTGCTAATGTATTATCAAATGTTTGATAATGCCTTTCACATTTGATAATGCCTGAGCAAAGCGAAACGTGTCAGTCCCATGAAATTTAAAAAAAAATCTAGAAAACGATTGAAAGAATGGTTCAAAAGTTGTATATAAGCAGTGTGAGTGGAAAGAGAAGCCGTGTACGACCAAAGAAAGCACCGGATTACCAAATTAATAAATTTTTAAAAGACGGTTACATTCGAAGTCGGAAAAATCGACGAGCGTGCATGTAACAATGTATGAATGTAGAGGAATCTCGAAAAGTATGTCAGGACAGAGCAGTATGACGGTTCATCCTCTCCTTGTAGAAAAACAGTATAATGGTTAGGTTAGGTAGGTGGGTTTTGTAAAAAATGTTTTTATACAAATTCATATTTTGAGACTCCTCGTGGAAGACCTAGATGGAAGGACAGCTGGGAATCCACCTCACAGGAGAAGCAACTCCTCTGAAGAACAGACCACATAGGTCTACAACAAGGAAGAAAAGAAGATTTAAATAAATATATTTGAACTGTATCACTCTTCACTAGCGTGTTATATTCTACTGCTCAAACTATTTTCACGGTTCTTATTTAACTTTGTTTATCGAGATTTGTTTGTTTCCAGGAACCACTGCGAGTGTTCAAAAATAACATCGTGGTCCGATTCCACCCCGGGCTGGAGATGGACGGAGACGAGGTGATCACCATCGTGTGCCGCTACCCTCCTCCGGTCACCCCCCTACCGGCTGCCCTTCCCGCCCCCATGTGAGTACTTTAACCCTCCCTTCCCTGTGATGGGTATCTTCTACACGTTGCTTCTAATAACCATAAATATCTTTATAAATATAATAAATACAAGATTAAGATTTTAGGTATTCCTCCATAATATATTTACGCATTTATTAAAAAAATATTATAATATTAATAATAATCAAAAATTATCGGGTACATCCGAGATATTTTGTGAAATCGGAAACGAAATTCGTAGCGCTGAGTGTGCGACACTATATTCGCATCTCACTCTTGCATACTTCACGAGGAGCTCAATGTTCTCACTGCCCGGCAGTAGCTCTCGGGCTTGCAACCAGAGTGGACCCATGCCCGTCCTGTGAGCGTTGCCAGATGTTTTTTTAATGTTTTTAGCAAATAAATCTCAATTATTATAATTTTTTACTTCAATTATAATTAATTAAGGGGATTAGCTATGAATGTTCTTATTTTTCCCATTTAAAATCGCTAATTTTTGATTGGGTAGGTACGGACTACCCAACACCCAACGCGCGTTTTTATTTTAGCACCTTAAGGGAAAGGTAAATAGAGCCTCGGCCTGGAAACCAAAGTCAAGTGCAGAATATAAGTGCTTGTGCAGCTTTTAACCTCTGTGTGTACCGCCCTAACTGTGGGGCCATTGAATACATGGTCAGATAGCATACGGCTTACGGCCCTTTTATTTTTTGTAAAAGAGTACGTGGACGACCCTTATGTATGGAAGTGAAGCATAGAACTGGCAAAAAAAGGATGAAAGTAGAATAAATGCAGTAGAAATGAGATCTCTAAGACGAATGTGTGAAAATGTTCCCCATAGTTATAGCAGAGCAAGGGGGCATATATTATTTTATACCCCAAATTGCCTCACAGAGGCCCTTCGAAGCTCTCCTGTATTGAAAGCGATTCGTGTTTTAAATGAGGTTGCAAAAGAGATAGACCTCTTTGGATGCAATTATGGCGAATTCGTGAATACCCTTACGATAAAGGCAGCAAGGAAATAACTGGCATATTCCTATTCATAAGGTTCTAGTATATTTCCTTTGATATTCTTTTTTTTCACCCTTACATCGATTTGGCTCGTGCTGTAATAATGTAAGGAGTTTTTTCAACAAAATAATAATAATAATCTGTAAATGATAGTGTCAAATGCAGGTACAAGAAGTGGATGCAGTGCGAATGAAAGTGTTATGAACAAAATAATGGAAGGGTCGTTAAGATGGTTTGGACACATGGAAAGAAAGAGTGAAGACAGAATGATGAAGAAGGTATATGTAAACGATGTGAACGGAGCTAGAAATAGAGAAAGACCGAGGAAAGGTGGCACAAACAAATCAATCAAATATTAAATGTCGGTTACGTGAGGAGTCGGAGAAATCGACATGCATGCATGACAAGTTGTATGAATGTAGAGAAAGCGAGAGAAGTATGTCAGGACAGAACAGTGTGGCGTTCCATACATTCTGCCTACCCCTCCGGGGAGACGGCGTGATGGTTAGTTAGTACGTGCATATTCCTGATGTGGTCAAGTATGTACGCAAAGTTAGTTTAAGCGAAACAACTAAGACTTATTATAGTATTCACCGTTGTCTTTCAGCTTGGAAGAGCTCGTTCCCGCAGTGCCGATCGAGCCCCCATTGAAGGGTATCCAGATTCTGCTGATCATCTGTGCCATCATGTTCCTGACGCTGCTTCTCTTAGGGCTGGGCGTCAGCTACCTGTGCCTGCGAAGGAGGACCCTGCCCCCGCACTATCGCCTGCCCTACTCCCGCGAGGGCTCCGAGATCACCAAGCTCTCTGGCAGCAGCCTCGGTGAGATCCCATACTTCATCCATATTGATTCTCGTGACACGTAGCTAATCTATCGTCATTTGAATTCTACACCAGACGAAAGACAGTGTGACAATCACGCTGCCATAATCGGGAACGGAACCCGGAACCTGCGATGTGGCAGTCATAGCTCTTGCCAATTGGAAATAAAATTGGAAATAATTATTTTTCTTCTATATTCGCCTTCACTTTGTGTTGTGGATTCATATTTGAATAAATATAATTATACTTTGTATAACAACACTTTTTATTTTCACTGAACTCAGACATGTTTTGGTTACAAGTAACCTTTATCAATGTATACAATTTTAACAGCCAAATAAAAGAGAGCGGTCACTAATATACTAAATGGAGATCGAGTTATGTATAAAAGTGGAAAGGGTGTAATTAGGAGTGAGGAGAGGGGAGATGTAATGGGAACATATCGAGCATGGGAATTGACTTTAAATTTAATTGGTTATTTATTATATTTTCATAATTTTTGATAGCTTTTTTAATTTCTAAAATTTCTAAATTGTTTAAAGTTAGGTTTTTATTATTAATATGCAAAATTTCAATACCGTTTTCTTTATGAAACATATGATTATTTTCAATTAAATGATTAGCATTTTCCAAAAAATTATTATTAGAAAGGCATCTAAGATGTTCTTTCATTCTTATGTTGAAATTACGCATTGTTTTTCCCGTGTAGAATGGCGTGCAATCGTTACTTTAGTAAATGATTTGTTACCACTTTTAATCATATTTTCCATTTTTCAAATAACTTCTGTTTGGGTTTCTCAAGGCAACCTGTCTGTGCTGGAGGGCGTGAAGATCCCGCGTGCCCACCTGCCCCTGCAGCAGGCCAGCTCCTCGGGCAGTGAGGGCCTGCCCCCCAGCTCCGACACCATCCCCTCCGACTACCCCAGCGAGTCCCACTCCGAGGTGGAGATGGACGTGGACATTCCCACCCTGCGGGAGATCAGCGACAGCGCACACAGCGAGGGTAAACACCATATTATTAAAAGTCTTCTGTGATGTTCATCTTAAAGCTTTGAAGCTCTGGCAAAGAATGATTAAGTGTTATATTTGGTCAGTGTTTTTGTACGGAGTGGAGTCATGGACTATGGAACAGGCTACAGGCATTTGAGATGTGGATACATTGTAGAATGCTACGCATCCATGGACCAATATGGTTAGCAATTATGTTTTGTTACAAAGAGCAAGAATAGATAGACAACACTCTTGAAACTTGTCAAATGATCTTTCTAGAAAAGCATTTTTTTAAACTATTATCCGGAGGTATTTACAATACAGGAATACTGAGACAACTAAATGTATATGTTCCTCATAGTTATAGCAGCGCAAAGGGGCATATATTATTTTATGCCCCAAATTGCCGCACAGAGGCCCTTCAAAGTTCTCCTGTATTGAAAGCGATTCGTCTTTTAAATGAGGTTGCAAACGAAATATACATCTTTGGATGCAATTATGGCGAATTCGTAAATACCCTTATGACAAGGGCAGCAAGGAAATAACTGGCATATTCCTATTCATAAGGTTTTATGTATATTTCATTAGGGCAAAATAGAGGGTCGTTGAGATGTAAGGAGAAGACGGATCTCTTGGCTCCGGAACATTCGTGACTGGACTGGGATTGGAACAGTCGAGGCACTATTCAGAACTACGCAAGACAATAACATGCACTCTCAAGTGATAGTCAGGGGGACCCGACATGACACACGAAGAAGAAGAAAAAGAAAGAAATTTTAATCGGGTGGTGGTCTAGGGCAGTGCTCCGCAAACAGTGTGCCGCGGCCAAATACATAATGAAAAAAAATATTTAGTTATAGTTGAAACCCGTGAAATCGGACATTCGATTTTTTCAAATGAGCTAATAAAATGGTCACCGCTGAATTCTACTAGCCGGAAGCAGCAAGAAAAAAGTCTCTAACGTCTCCTGAGCTGATTAATGGCCTCGTCTAGACAGAATTTTAGCTTTTGGTGTGCCGCCGAATTCTAGGAAGAACTTATGTGTGCCGTAAGTGAGAAAAGTTTGCGCAGCACTGGTCTAGGGGATAGAACGCTTGGCTCCTGATCCAAGGGACATAGATTCTGGCCTGGAAGCAACCAGATTCCTTCTTCATAATAATAAGCTATTATTATATGCCAAGGTTTTATATCAATGGTATTAGAATTTATTATACAATCTCCAAGATGAGCAGAAAAGAGCTCATTATTATGAAGAAGGATTCTGGTAATGTCCAGGCTTGAACCAATGTCTCCTGGATCAGATGTTATCAATAATATTACAATTTATTTTAATAAAAATTATGATAGTCGCCTTCATATAAATGCGAAATGTCTAGTAGAGAATAATATGTGTTCTTGTAGCCTATGTCTGATGTTTTTGCCCTTTTGCTTGCAGGATACGGCGACACCCAGGAGATGCACATGTCCAACGCGATGGCGCTGCCCCCGCGCCAGATTCCTCCTCCAGCCTTCGACGTGCAAGTGCGCGTGCGCAAGGCGCCCCCGCCTCCACCAGACCGCATGAGCGACTCCACGAGCGTCAGGTCAATAAATCTGTCACTCATTTCGACAGACACAAACCTAGTATTAATGTGTGAACCCACCGATGTATCGACGTGCCAAATGTGACAACTTATGTATGATTCGTATTCTTATTCTTCTTTTAATAGATCTGACTATCTGTGATACAGAAATCTTGTGGGATGATAAGGTCCAGCTGTCCATCCATCTCTTAGGTGGTCTTCCAGGTGTCCAGAGGGGATTTCATAGCGAGTCTGTCACTATCAATTTGGGCTACATGGTCTCTCCAGTATCTTCTTCTGGATCTACTCCACTGAACGATATCCTCTATTTTGCAAGTTTTTCTTATGTCTACGTTGCGGACACGATCTCGGAGAGTTTTTCCAGTAATTGATCTTAGGACCTTCATCTCAGATGTTCTTAGTAGTCCTTTGGTTCGCACAGTGTCGGCCCGCGTCTCTACAGCGGACATCATGATAAGTCACATGTATGTCTTATAAATTCTGATCTTGCTGTATTTATTAAATGGGTTAATTTTGAATCTCAAATGCTAATATAACAAAGGAATGTAGAGCGGAATAAGGTATTATGAACAAAATTATGTAAGGATCGCTGCGTTGGTTCCGACATATGGAACGCATGGATGGAGAAAGAATGGTTAAGAAAGAATACTTTAATGATGTAAATGGAGTACGGAGTCGAGGTAAACCGAGGAAAATGCAATGGTTGATCATGTTAGAAGTCAGAAGAATCGACGTGCTTGTATGACTCGTTGTATGAATGTGGAGGAAGCTAGAGAGGTGTGCCAGGATAGAGTAGTGTGGCGGTTCATTCTCTCTGCCTACCCGTGCGATAAATGATGGTTTTGTTGTTCATGTTAATGATTTCTAACTAATTAACCAACACGCCGTCTCTCCGAAGGGGTAGGCAGAAAGGACTGCCACACTGTCGATTCCTCTACACTCATACCTCTTGTCATGCACGCACGTCTTAGACATTTCTTAGACTCCTCACGTGGCCGACAATTGATTGATTAGATAATTTATATTTAGTTATTAAGACTTATCATGTTGCTGGTGTTGCAGGTCCGACCGCAATCTGTCCACCATCGAGGAGCAGCGCGAGGAGCCCCCGCCGCCGCCTCCAGCGCCTCCCATGGTCCGCCAGCAACAGAGGGTAGCCCAGACGCCCCCAATATACTCACGCATTATCAGGAAGAACGCACAAGTAATTCCCCTAACATTATTAATACACAACCCGGCACTGCAATGTCTAGCTGTCTATAAATATCAACGAGATGGAAAAATATCCTATTTCAAAACATCTCAAAATATCAAATCAAATCAAATCAGTTTATTAACTCAAAAAGCATTGCAAACAGCAAAATGTTTAAGGCATCTATTGAGTACAGGTCAAATATTATAAAAATACAACATAATACCAGGAACGCATTAATTAGAAATGGTTCGACATTAGGAAGACAAGATACTTTCTAAAGTCAAGAGTATTTGTTCCCTGAACGTACCTTCACTAATATGAAAGATGTCGATCTCCGAGGAGACCGCGTTCAGCAGACTAATTGCTCTTCCCACCGGTGTAACCAGAAGCAGGTTGGTTGTTGGTTCTGCTGGCCGGTAGGTAAAACAATCTGTGCTGTCGCTGTCGGAGAAATCTATCAGGCACAAAAAGCCCAACATCCTCTAGCACGGCCGAGTTCTCGAAATATCCCCTGATTAATTTAAAGAAATGCCCATCTCTTCGAACCTGTAATGAATTGGATTATGATTATTGTCATATGATTAATTTATCAATACTTCTTGTCCTGGCTTCAATTCCCAGCGATGGTAGTGTGATTGTCACACTGTCTTGTGTAGAAATGGCGATAGATCAGCTACCCATCACATGCCATGAGAATCAAATAATAGCTAAAATAAAAATTGCTGGATACAGTAAATGGGTTCAAATAAACTGCTGTATTAAAATGTGGAAACTACCACATTAAAGGCCCAAATGGTATACCAAGAACCAGCAAAAATGTTACACTTTCCTGCAAACGCTAGCGTAGACGGTATAAAGTGTAATTTGAAATGTGTTTTAAAATATTTAATTCTGTATAATATTGCAGTGCCCGCGTTGACATAACACAGCATACCATTCTGCTTTTCTTAAAAACAATAAACTTTAATGGAGATAATCAACAATATTTAACGGAAATAATTCATTTAAATGTTACCATTCTACACATTTATATTTTAGTGTATAGATACATGTTCTATAGTTATTTTCAAGCATGAATTTTTTGCAGTTTGTAAACACTTCATACACTATTTTGAATTGTGACAGAATGATTGTAAGTGATTTGTGTGATTGGTTGATTATTGGAAGTGATTTGGCATAATCCATAGAAGATTGATAGATGATTGTCAGTGATAGGGGGTATTATAAGTCCTTGTCTGTGATTGGGTGTAATCCAATCACAGACAAGGACTTATAATGTAGATGATTGTACATATTTTGTGTAATACAAAGTGATTAGTACGATTGTAAGTGATTGAGGTGATAGGGGGTATTATAGAATGTTGTCTTTGATTGGGTATAATCCAATCACAGACAACTATCTATAGTAGTATGATTGTACATATTTTGTGTATTCCGAAGTGATTAGGCATAATCTATAGATGATTGTAATTAATTGATAGACGGTTGTCAGAGCAATCAATCACGCACGTCAGTAGATGTGTGTGATTGATTTTATTCTAAAAATTAAATTAAATAAATTTAATTGTATCTCAATAGAGGCGACGACGCAAACTGGAAACTGAATATGGATGATCAAGGTGTTTACAGGAATCCAGGATTTTGTATACAAGTATAAGTATACATTCACATATATTTGTAATTATTCTGGTCAATTCTTTGGCATATAGAATGGAATAATACTCCTGGCGGCTTCTAACAATACGTTGATAGGCGACAGCCTTCGCATTGTGTTAATAAGGTAGTTTGCTAAATGCCGAAAATTATTCTCCATAGATAGCGTTAGTGGGTCGGTTGTATAGGTTAATCTTGAAAAGATTCACAAGTGCAATCAAATCTACATAGATGGCCAATTAAAACTGACACGCGAAGATAGATATGGATTTGAAGTATATATACATCTTCCAAAATTTGTCATGCATGATCATAATAACAAAGGTGGAATGGGGAATGTTGTAATTACATAAAGCGTGCGCTTAACCCAACCAATGACAGGTCATAAGTCCTGTAAACACCTTGATCATCCATATTCAGTTTCCAGTTTGCGCCGTCGTCTCTATTGAGATACAATTAAATTTGAATTAACCACCCTTTGGTGAAAATCCAGGATTTGGTATACAAGTATAAGTATACATTCAGAAATATTTAAAATTAAATACTTATTCACTTAGTATAAACCACTTTATTTGAGTAAGCAGGGGCAATCGATTTCACTCTGTAGCGAACTTCTTCAGGGCTATACACAAACTGTAACTCAGTAATAACTCAGTTTGTGTATTGCCCTGAGGAAGCTCGCTACAGAGTGAAACCGGTTGCCCCTACTTACTCAAATTAAGTGAAAAAGTGTTTAATTTTATTTTTAAATACATATGTAAAACCACCAAGTAATGGTTTCTTCTCAAAGATTTTATGTCTTTTTAGTTTCTCTGTATATAATATTGTCAGTGATTGATTCATAGATGATTGTGAGTTACTGATTTGATTGATAGAAGATTAGTAATGATTAGATTCAATTCATAGATGATTGTGAGCCATTGGATCTAATACATAAATGAATGTGAATAATTGATTTTAAATCTGTTTAATTTCTCTGTACATAATGTAAAACACTAATACACACTCATCAACATATTCAATGTGACAATTTTGAAGGATTTCATTAAACCGAGTTATTCTCTCATTGTACAACCATGGCTTCCAAGAATTACTCTTAAGCATGAAAGGATGCAACAAGTCAATTTTGATTGACAATCCTTTTACATCAATTGCATCACATAATATCTGTATGTAATTAGTTACGAAGCCGGAAATGGAGTGCATACTGCATTCACTTAACTTATTTTACTATATTCAATACCTCACTGAACCGATATGAAGAGTATAACTTTGTCTAGTGGAAATCTTCACGTCTTGTATAAATACCTAACCTAAAAATGCACTATAATATGTAATCTGCTCTTCAAACCAAAATGTCCAAGTGTGGTCTCTAGCAACGCAACCCATTGGCAGCTGACTGCTTGTTAAAATCGTCTTAAAATTATGTTGTGATAACTTACAAGCCTGTTTCAAAATGTTGTTATAACTTACAAACTTGTTTTAAATATTGTAATTAATTACAAGGCCTTTTCAAAATATTGTTGTGATTACATACAAGCCTATTTCAAAATATTATTGTGATTACTTGCAAGTCTGTTTCAAAATATTGTTGTGATTATTTTCAAGCCTGTTTCAAAATTATGTTGTGATCACTTACAAGCCTTTAAATAAATGTAATTACATTTAGATTTTCACAACACTCTTTTCTTTTAACAGACATAATTTTGTTATGACCCAACTTTCCTCAATGCACAAATTGAAGAAGGTTGACTCACAACGGAAACATATTTGTTAAATGATAAATAAAAGTTTGTGAAAATCTAAATGTATTTAAATCTATTCAAATGTGAATCCACAACACAAAATGAAAGTAAATATATAAATAAAAAAATCTGCTTACAAGCCTGTTTCAAAATTATGTTGTGATTACTTACAAGCCTTTTTGGAAATACTGTTGTGATCACTTACAAGCCTGTTTTTGTTGTGATTACTTACAAGCCTTTTTTGAAATACCGTTGTGATAACTTACAAACCTATTTTGAAATACTGTTGTGATAACTTACAACCCTATTTTGAAATTCTGTTGTGATAACTTACAAGCCTTTTTTTAAATACTGTTGTGATAACTTACAGGCCTTTTTGAAATACCGTTGTGATAACTTACAAGCCTTTTGTGAAATACTGTTGTGATAACTTACAAGCCTTTTTTGAAATACTGTTGTGATAACTTACAAGCCTTTTTTTAAATACTGTTGTGATTACTTACAAGCCTTTTTTTAAATAGTGTTGTGATAACTTACAAGCCTTTTTTGAAATACTGTTGTGATTACTTGAAATCCATCCAGCAAAGTTTATACTGGATTATTTCTTTCTTTTTCTACATTAAATGTCTTTTAGATGCTGTGATAGGCAAACGGCTAATGGGTTGAATATTGAAAATGCTTAAATATATAAAGACCTCCGTTGCAAATTTTGGTTGGAAGCGAAAATCACCAGCACCGGGTGTGTGTGTCTTATCACTAGGAGTGGGAGAACGTTGAGGAGATGGATTCTTCGAGGAGACCGCGTTCCATCGCCTCCCTGAACACGGAGATGACAGACACGCGCTCCATAACCGAACTGGTGGACAATTCTCATAGTAAACTCTTCTCCGTTCAGAAGGTACGGACTTTTAATAAAATACTCTATTTAGCACCAAATTTTTTTTAATGCAGCAGAAATGGGATCTCTTCCAGAAAGCTAAGATGGCAGTGCACAATGGTGTTCTTGTACCGACCCTTATTTATGGAAGACACTTAGGAAGTGAAGCGTGGGACTGTCAAAAAAGTATGAAAGTTGAATAAATGTAGTAAAAATGAGTACTCTTAAAAAAAAGGTAAGGTGGTAGTGCACAATGGTGTTTTTGTACCAACCTTTATTTATGGAAGTGAAGCGTGAGACTGGCAAAATAAGAATAAATGCATTAGAAATTAGTACTCTTCAAAAGAGGTAATGGTGTTCTTGTACCGACCCTTATTTATGGAAGTGAAGCGTGGGACTGGCAAAATAAGTATGAAAGTAGAATAAATGCAGTAAAAATGAGTACTCTACAAAAGAGGTTAGTGACAAGTGCACAATGGTGTTCTGGTACCGACCCTTATGTACGGAAATGAACCATGGGACTGGCAAAAGAAAGATGAAAGTAGAATAAATGCAGTAAAAATGGTACCTCTTTAAAAAAGGTAAGGTGGTAGTGCACAATGGCGTTCTTGTACCGACCCTTATTTATGGAAGTGAACCGTGGGACTGGCAAAAGAAAGATGAAAGTAGAAGAAATGAGATCTCTTTAAAATAGGTAAGGTGGCAGTGCACAATGGTGTTTTTGTACCGACCCTCATGTACGGAAGTGAAGCACGGAACTGGCAAA
Organism: Lepidostoma basale; assembly: GCA_022606425.2. Taxonomy (NCBI): domain Eukaryota; kingdom Metazoa; phylum Arthropoda; class Insecta; order Trichoptera; family Lepidostomatidae; genus Lepidostoma; species Lepidostoma basale. The sequence goes on along the minus strand of JAHDVF020000634.1, from coordinate 94,981 downwards.
AGAAGGATAAAAGTAGAATAAATGCAGTAGAGATGAGATCTCTTAAACGAATGTGTGATAAATCTGTATATGTAATATCGCAGTGCTTATGAAAGTGTTATGAACAAAATAATGAAAGGTTTATTAAGATGGTTTTGACACGTAGATTGAATGATAAAGAAAGTATCGGTTAATGATGTGAATGGAACAAGATAAAGAGGAAGACCGAGAAAAACATAACATGACCAAATTAATCTGATTATAAAGGTCGACCATGTTGGAAGAATTGTCGTATGACTCGTATGAATGTTGAGGAAACACGGGAGGTGTGTCAGGATAGAGTACTGTGGCGGTCTTTTTTCTCTGCTTACCTTTCCGGAGAAACGGCGTGATGGTTTGTTATTGTTGTTGTTGTAACAATAACAATATAATAAAAAAAAACAATATATTCCAGAAGGATCCCAAATATGTGGACATCAGTGAGGCAGTACTCTTTCCAGAAGTGATAATATATTGTTTAGGAATACTGCCCCATTGACACTAAAATTTTCCAAATCCGAGGCGATAGAATTCAATATCCGAATCGCTCTACCTACCGGCGTCATTAAAGGCAGGTTGGTTCTGCGTGACGGAATGTGGAACAATTGATGTCGATTATTCTCACATTTTATAAAGTATTTTGAAAACTGATTAATCTGAGCCCTGTCTTGATTGCTTGGATAAAAGTCACGAAAAACAAAACATAACATGACTGTAATAACAGACTTGAAATTGACATTAACTTTTGTTATGTGTTTTATAATATTTCAATCTTTAATTTTAATATTCAGATGGTGCTTGGTAATGTATATAATTGTGAAATATTTTTATATTTAATCAACATGTAATTATCATCGCATGCACCAATATAACGTGTTTACACCAAATAAGTACTTGTCACTTGCACCTATATCACTATACTTAAATGAGACAAGTACTTGTCACTCGCACTTGCGTCTATGTTTACATGAGAATAGTACTTGTCACTCACACTTGTATCTATAAGATTAGTACTTGTCACTCACACTTGTATCTACGAAATTAGTACTTGTCACTCGCACTTGTATCCACTATGTTTATACACAATACTTGTCATTCTCACATCTATAAGATTTATGTCACTCGCACTTGTATTCATTATGTTCACAAGATATTAGTGCTTGTCACTTGCACTTGTATCTACAAGATTAGTACTTGTTACTCGCACTTGTATCTACGAGATTCATGCTTGTCACTTGCACTTGTATCCACTGTGTTCACAAGAGATTAATACTTGTCACTCGCACATATCTATGTTACATGATATTAGTGCTTGTCACTCCCACTTATATCTACGAGATTTATGCTTGTCACTTGCACTTTTATCCACTATGTTCACAAGAGAGTACTTGTCTATGTTAACACAAAATTAATACTTGTGACTCGCACTTGTATCCATTATGTTCACAAGAGATTAATACTTGTCACTTGTACATATCTATGTTTACACGAAGTTAGTACTTGTCACTCGCACTATGTTCACACAAAATAAGTGCTTGTCACTCACACTATGTTTACCCAAAGTTAGTACTTGTCACTCGCGCTATGTTTAAACAATCACTCGCACTATGTTTACACGAAGCTATTATTTGTCACTCACACTATGTTTACACGAAGCTAGCACTTGTCACTCACACTATGTTTACAGGAAGTTAGTACTTGTCACTCGCACTATGTTTACACGAAATAAGTGCTTGTCACTCGCACTATGTTTACATGAAGTTAGTACTTGTCAATCATACTATATTTCACCCAAATTTGTATTTATCACTCGCACTTAGAGTATACCCACTATGTTCAAACGAGATTAGTACTTGTCACTTGCATTTGTATTACCTGTACCCTTATAATAATATAGTGTTTTCATTCTGTGTATGCATACCGGTTAAGGCATCCTCGCTAATAGTGTAATCTGCCACTTCCAGCGCCCGGCTCCATTGCCCCCCGTACACGTGACTCTTGAAGAGACACAGGCCGAGAGCTTGGGAGCCCTCCCCGAGACGCCTATCCTACCCGCAAGGTGAGCTGACTGCGATAAAACAGTGTTTTAATTCATTATGGAATTCTAAGTTTAACAAAGCAGGAGTTGGTAAGATTCATTTCCAGGCGGTGACAGTATGATTCCCTAACAGTCTTTGGTCTGGTTTAGAATTCACAAGACATTAAAAGGTGATGTAATAGATTTGCTACCTATCACATGTCACAGGAATCAGTATAATAACTATAAACATTACACCGATTTGGATTGCGCTGTAATGATGTAAAGAACTATTCACCGAGTCATTCACAAATCAAATATTAAAGGTCGGCCATGTTTGAAATTGTAAGAATCGACGTGCGTGTATAACTCGCTGTATGAATGTGGTGAAAGCTAAAGAGGTGTGTTTCAGGATAGAGTAGTGTGGCGATCCATTCTCTCTGCCTACCCTTTCGGAGAAACAGCGTGAGAACAGGTAAAATAATATTTATAGTACCAGGAACGCATGAGATATGGTTCCACTTTAGGAAGACAAGTTACTCTCTAAAGTCTAGAGTATTCGTCTTATGAACGTACTTTCACTAATATGAAAGACGTCGATCTCCGAGGAGATCGCGTTCAGCAGAATATTGCTCTTCCCACCGGTGTCATCAGAAGCAGGTTGATTCTGGTATGTGTCGATATAGGAGATATCTTATCAGGCACAAAAAGACCAACACCCTCCAGCACGGCTGAGTTCTCGAAATATCCCCTGATTAATCTAAAGAAATGGATTATGAGATGCTTATCTCTTCGAAGCTGCAGAGAGTTGGTCTACCAGCATTCCCAAAAGAAATGCCGTGTTAATAATAGGTAATTAACCGCCCTACCTTTGGGTTATTTTCGGAGAAACGTGCAAAAAATGCAGGTTTTTTATTAATGAAATTTAATTATATATTCATTTTATTTTTTAAAAATTACGAAACGTCAAATACTCGGCCGCACACTTGGCCTGCCCCTTGTAAAACTATCATATTTATGAAGACTTGTACTCAAGTGTTGTTGGCACATGCGCGTATCCCTAATAATTTGTACATTTTAGGTACATTACTTTTTCTTAAGCGCGTACGTGATACGGGATAGAGCAGAATGGTACAGCCACAGTGAACGTATCACGTACGTTCAAATACGTAGGGTGGTTAATATGAATGAAATCGTCTTGTCTTCTAGGATTTCATTATATTTTAGATGGAATGACATGTTTTGCCCTTTTAAGCCATTATCAAATGTCTTAATAGGGTAAAACATGTCATTCCATCTAAAATATAATAAAACTTCTACAAGACAGACGTTTTCATTCGTGTTAATGATTTAATATGGAGTTTTGTATCATTGTTCAAGACACAATAAATGAATGATTGTTGTTTATAATTGCAGGAAACCGGAGATCACGGCGCACATGGTGGACGATGTGTTCCTGCGCACCATCACGGAGAGGCGCACCGTGGAGGACGTGGAGCGCAAGCGGCGCCTGGTCACGGAGTACCGCGCCGCACCCGCGCCCCCGCCCGCCAACTGGGACGTCACCATCCGCCACTACCCCGGCGAGGGAGACCCGCGCTGGGAGGACTTCTCCGACGTCTCCTCCGCCTCCGCCATGACCATCGCCTCGCGCTCCGAGGCCCCGCTTCCGCCGCAGAATTACATTGGTAAGAAATCTTACTTCATTAACCTGTCTATTTGGTGGTATGCCAGTACAGTGACTATTGCATCTATAGTGGTACTTCATACCTCAGTTGATTGGCATTGATGTGATAGAGCTATGATTTCAACAAATGACGCAACATGCAGTGGCGGTACTTCCGTACAAGCCGAAAAGCCGTTATTTCACTCATACGTACTGTAGGTGAGATGGCCGCGAAATCGCCTACATCCACATGTTTTGTTTCATGTTTTCGACAGGCTTCATATTGGGCTTGCAAAATGTAAAGGGGTCCTTGTCGCACTTACATATTTTTGGCTTGTAATTATATAGCTACGTTCATATATACCAGAAGATATCTACAATTTTTTGTATGGATTTGAAGCCGGGCTTTATCACTCTGAAGTATGTTACTATTCGATGTGTCACGAACATCATTTCTATTGTCAGAATGTTAGCTGTCATTTACGTTATGTGCAGAAAGATTACGTAATTTCTTTACGAACGTTTATTTATAATTCGTGTTTCGGTGTTAACAAATGTATTATTATTGTCTATTAATAGCATATTTCTTATTAATCATATTTTTTCTTGTATTTGTAAATACATTATTTTATTATACAAGAACATGAGTTTGATGACGCAGAAACATGTTTTTTGTATAGATTTAAAATGCGCCTAAAATGGGATTTAAAATCAATTAATTCACGAAATTAATTTTGAAAGATAAAACTCTTTTAATCCGAAAAAATACATTATCGTGACCCTCTACTAATATTGTAACACAAAAAAGTTGGACGGGCTTGCCTTACTGGTTGACCCTAGGCACGCCACTGGCAACATGCCACACGGCGGGTGCCACCATCAATTTATTGCGGGAAACATTTGGTGAGCGCATAATTTCACGTAATGGACCTGTGAACTGGCCTCCACGATAAAGTGATCTCACACCATTAGATTACTTTCTTTGGGTCACTAGTCTATGCTGATAAACCAGAGACGTTGGACCATTTGGAAGTCAACATTCGCCGTGTTATTGCCAATGTACGGCCCCAGTTGCTTGCGCATCTTTGAAGAAATAATGGCCGATGATACCGCCGGACCAAAATCCACACCAAACAGTGACTTTTTCGGAGTGTGAATCACCTGATGAATCTCCCGTAGATTTTCATTGCTCCAAATTTGACAATTTCGTTTGTTTACAAAACCACTCGACCAGAAATGAGCCTCATCACTGAAAATGATTTTTTTTCTGAAAGCAATTTTGACAATTTCAATGCGTTGTTGAAGCGTGTAGCGTTCCATGGTGAAATTTCAAAACTAAATAAGTATTCCTGTCAAATTTTACAGGTTTCGCTTTACAAAATTGCCACTATACGCTATCGAAGTTCGAACGTTCCTATTGAAAAACCCTATATATATAATGTAAAAGCAATTAAGAAATCGTAAGAAATCGTAAATTATCGTAAGAAAAGTGAAAGATAGATTGAGTGAGCGGGATGTAAGTGAGTTGAGTATTGACGAGACCTGGAAATACTTGAAGGAGAGTTTGTGTGAATCAGCGAAAGAATCGTGTGGTGTGTGTGTACAAGGAAGAAGGAAAGGGGATGCATGGTGGAATGATGACGTAAAGATTGCTGTTAAAGAGAAGAAAGATGCTTGGTTGAATATGTTGTCGATAAATAAGAATGACAGAGTTAAGTATGAAAGAGCAAAAGATTTGTATAAGGTATGCAAGAAGAGAGTGAAGTCGGTAGTGAAAGCGCGGAAAGAAAAGCTGAAGGAGGAAGAAGGGCTCAAAATGACAAACAACTTCCAAGCAAATTTAAAAATGTTTTGGAAAGAAGTTAAAAAAGCCCGAAATCCTCCTGATAGTGGATGTGTGAAAGCAATTTTAGACAACGAGGGAAGAATGTTAACGGAGAGTAAGATCATACAAGAAAGATGGATGGAATATTTTAAGGAGATGTATGGTGGTGATACAAGCGTGATCGAAAATATGACAGCTAGTGCGAGTGCGGGACCTATGAATGATAATATTGAAAAAATAAGTACGAATGAGATGAAAAGATCCGTGAGTGCAATGAAAAGTGGAAAAGCTGTTGGGTTTGATTGTATTGCCATAGACTTTATTAAAAGCGGTGGCGAAGTGGTTTCTACATGGTTATGTAAGTTATTTAACCAGTGCTTGGAGGAGGGATATACGCCGCTAGACTGGAGGAGAGCAGTAATTATGCCCCTGTACAAAGGAAAAGGATCGCGTATGGAATGTGGAAACCACAGAGCTATTAGTCTTTTGAGTGTCGTTGGTAAAGTCTATGGCAGAATTTTAATAGAAAGAGTAAGAAAATTGACGAGTGACAAAGTTTGGGATGTGCAAGGTGCCTTTATGAATGGCAGAGGATGTATGGATCAAATTTTTGGACTTCGTACATTGACAGAGAAGTTTCTGGCCAAAAATCGCAAACTTTTCTGTGCATTTGTCGACTTACAAAAAGCATATGATTACGTTAATAGAGAAAAGTTGTGGAAATATTGTCTGAATATGGAATAAGTACAAAACTGATCACGGCCATTAAGTCACTATACACAGAAAGCACTGCTAGTGTCAGAGTAAATGGAGATCTTACAGCCTGGTTTGATATCAATAAAGGTGTCAAACAAGGTTGCGTAATGTCCCGTGGTTATTTAATCTGTATATGGACAATTGTATGAAAGAGCTGAAAGGGTTGGATGTAGGTGCCAAAATGAGCGGAGTGTCAGTAAGCTGTCTCTTGTATGCGGATGACGCTGTCCTTCTTGCAGACAACGAGCATGAACTACAAGTCCTGGTGAATTTATGTATGAGGTATGCATGCGAAATGATCTGATGATGAATGTTAATAAGTCCAAGGTAATGATTTTTGAAAAGGAAGAAACCATGACAGTCTGCAACATTAGCGTGAATGGTGAAAATTTGGAGCAAGTAGTTGAGTTCGTGTATTTAGGTAGTATGTTTACAAGAGATGGGCGAGTGGAGAGGGATATTGAAAGAAGGGTTGGGGCAGGCAACAAAGTGAATGGTGCACTTAAAGCTGTCATCGCAAACAAAAACCTATCCAAAAAAGCTAGAATGGCAGTGCACAATGGTGTTCTTCTACCGACCCTTATGTATGGAAGCGAAGCATGGAACTGGCAAAGGAAGGATGAAAGTAGAATAAATGCAGTAGAAATGAGATCTCTTAGACGAATGTGTGGATATTCTGTGTATGATAGAGTGTCGAATGAAAATATAAGAAGTGAATGGGGTGCGAATGATGGTGTCATGAACAAAATAATGAAAGGATCATTAAGATGGTTTGGACATATGGAAAGAATGAATGAAGAAAGAATGGTAAAAAAAAATTATGTTAATGATGTAAATGGAACCAGAAATAGAGGAAGACCGAGGAAAACGTGGCACGATCAAATAAATCAAATATTGAATGTCGGCCATGTGAGGAGTCAGAGAAATCGACGCGCGTGCATGACACGATGTATGAATGTTGAGGAAGCGAGAGGAATATGTCAGGAAAGAAAGGTGTGGCAGTCCATTCTTTCTGCCTACCCCTTCGGGGAGACGGCGTGATGGTTAGTTAGTTAGTTAGTTAGTTAGCAATTAAGTAATTAATTTATAAAGTATTGTTGAGGAAGCGAGAGAAATATGTCAGGAAAGAAAAGTGTGGCAGTCCATTCTTTCTGTTAGTTAGTTAGTTAGTTAGTTAGTTAGTTATTAATAAAGTTTGATAATTTATTAATAAAGTTTGAATTACTAATTCTGATTTTGAAACTTTGGTTTCGTTCATGTGGTGCTCCCGTGAATTTGGAGAAATTACGCGTATAAGTGAATTGTTTTGGTCAATTTGATTGTTACCGCACTTTATAATAGTTAATTGTGAGACGTAATACGTTTGTACTGTTTTGATGTCAAAATTATACAAGTTTTTTCGTTTATATAAAGAATTTTGACAGGTGTAAAAATAAATTTTTCATTTGTTCCAATGACAATTTAAATAATTTCTTCAATATTCTTTTAAAGTTCTTGCTGGTGTTGGTTGGTTTTAAGTGCCTAATCACTGCCAAATAAAAAAAAGTGGATACTTGGAACATTAATTAAATCATATAACAGCTAATTTAAAAAACGGTGGATACGTGTAACCTAAATTAAATTAACACAAAAGTCCGGATCGTCCATGTCAACATGTGCAACATCGGTAAACATTATGTGTTATTACATTATGTGCTAAATTTAAAAAACGGTGGATTCGTGGAACATAAATTAAATAGACAAATGTGCACCATCTAAAAATAACATTTTGTATTAAATTATTTTTATTTTGTTATTTTATTTTATATCATTGTATTTTATATTATTTGTTTTAGATTTATTTTGTGGATGTTGAAGATCGAAGTGTGCGCGGGAGATGCCTATTGGTGGCGATGAGGTTCGCAACCCATCACACCGCGTCTCCCGCGGGGCGAAAAGAGAAGGATGGAGTGCCGCATCGGATAAAGTGTGACAGTCCATTCTTTCTGCCTACCCTTTCGGGGAGACGGCGTGATGGTTAGTTAGTTAGTTAGATAATTTTATATGAAAAGTAAAATAAGAACTTCCATGTTTGTAAAGTCAATTTGGAAAATGTGGAATTTGAATTCTGAAGTGATGAACACATAGTAATGATGAAATTTCTGTCTCAGGCTCGACGGGCCCGCAGCTGTTCAGCCCGGAGCTGGTAGGCAGCGTTCTACCGCAGCTGCCGGAGTTGCCGCCGGCCAGGAACCCGCTGTATTCGGAGGAGGAGCACCTGCAGGCTGGCGCTGAGGCCCTGCCCCCCAACTGGGACGTGCTGGTGCGAGTGCTCAGTCCGGAGACGCAGCACGAGGTTAGACCCGTCACAGCTTAAAATTATAATAAAGGGTTTTAATTGGTTAAAACTTTTTTTTCAACCATTTGTCCATACCATCCAAGTGATTTGCCTTTAACCGCCCTACCTTTGGGTTATTTTCTGAGAAACGTGCAAAAAACAAGCAGGTTTTTTATTAATACATATTTTTATATATTCATTTTATTTTTTTAAATTACAAAACGTCAAATACTCGGCCGCACACTTCGCCCGCCCCTTGTAAAACTATCATATTTATGAAGACTTGTGTTCAAGTTTTGATGGCACACGCGCGTATCCCTAAAACTTTGCATATTTTAGGTACATTACTTTTTCTCAAGCCCGTACGTGATACGGGATATCGTAGAATGGTACAGTCAAAGTGAACGTATCGCGTACGTTCAAATAGGTAGGGTGGTTAATTGTTTTTCCACATGTTTGTTTTAGCAATCTCATTTTAAAGGCATTTATCCTATTTTCATCCGTCTGCCAATTCGATTAATTAGGTCACGCTGTGTTTTCCTCAGGCATCCTCTGTTTCTCTTTTCCATTCACAAACAATTATGGACTCTAAAAATTAGACTCAGAATCCAATTATTAATTATTATAGAAAATTATCATGTACTTTATTAATTTTTAAAGTTAATTATTTATTTATTTATTTATTTTTGTTGTTGACGGAATTAATTCCAATACATTATTCATAATACAGATAAGTTACTTAAATCTAGGAACATTTTAAAACAGTAACAGTAAACAATTAGCCTAGGACAAGTTAAGAGGATGATCAGGAAGAGAGTAAAGAAGAAAGATTAATAGATATGTATACTAGAGATGAGCAACAAGAACACGACTGCAATTAGCCAACAACATATTTGATTATATTGTGGAAGGATTACAAGGTACAAGTAGTCTCAGTGACAAACAAATAGTAAAAGCTGCATCTGGTTTAGACAATTTAAGGGTTTGATGGAGGTCGATATTTTTTAAGTTTAGACACAAAAGAATTTAGATTTAATCCAAAAAATCTAAGTCTTGACAACAGTTTACAAGTCTAGTCATTCTAGGTATAGGTGCATTATATCCGTAGTTTGTTTTATGGAGATTTTCGTGAAAAAGTTTAATTTGCCTTAGATTCCGGGTGGGTAGGTACATTGAATTTTATATTTTCGAGAAGACAGGGTGCATCAAAGTTTGAGTTTATTATTTTAAAAAAGGAGATTAAATCATTTTTATTTCTGCGATCAACTAATGGTGAAATATTTAGTAGCTTTTCCAAGTCAGAATAGGAGTAATCTTCTCTGTCAAGTCTGAGCATTCGACCAATTTTCCTTAGAAAACGATGTTGTACAGACTCAATATTAGAAATGTGAATTTCATAGTATGGGGACCAGACTCAGTAGTCAAAGCATATTCCAAGTGTGGGCGAACTAGGGCGCAATAGAGTGATTTGGAAATGTTTTTGAAGTCGGATGAGATTGTATTGATAAAGCCCAGAAGTTTATATGATTTGTTGACAGATAGCTCAATATGTGTGGTAAAAGATAATTTAGAGTCGAGTGTGATTCCTAGGTCACGTATGATAGTTTCATTTGATAACTGTATATTGTCAATGTTATAAGGGTAATCTATTGGATTATGTTTTCGAAAAAATCGCATAACTTTACATTTATCAGTATTCAATTTTAGGTCATTTCGTACACACCATTCACTAAATGATTCACTAAATAATTAGAGATCGATTCGTAATAAAAGTATTACCAGACAGCCGCCAGTATACAATTAATAAATAATGTAAAAATGAAGAATACATATAAAATACTAAGGGAGTTATTGGGATACACAATAACGCACACTGAGTTTTATTTATATAGAGATGATAATGGTAGGATTTAAAATGAAATTATTTTTAGTTTACTCCAACATCATTAAACAACAATTATGATTTCATTTAATGTAACCTCAATTCATGTTAAAAATAAAAATGTCATCCAAACAACAACAAAAAAACTTAGTCTATAGTATTATGAAACTGTTTTCTAGAAAATTTCGATACATGTAACTTCAAACTCCATCTGTGATTCTTGATAATCAGATGTCGATGATGGAGCTGGAGGAGCACGAGATGCTGACGATTGAGGAGCGCACGCGCTGGCGGCAGATCATCACCAGCAGCTCGGAGCTGCGCCGGCAGCTGTCGGAGTGCTCCCAGCGCGAGGACTTCCAGAGGGTCAGCGAGGACCGGCGCTACAGCGGCCTCTTCCCGCAGCACAAGTGGGAGGTCATCCTGCGAATCCTGGCGCCGCCACAGGACAAACCCAAGGTTCTACATTTGGCCACATGTTTATATCTTGCCTGAGTTGTACGCTTGTACAGAGCATGTCTGAGTACAAACCGCGCATTTTAAATAATGCCTGAGTGTCTCATTTGTCTTCAGTATAATGCCTGAGTGTCTCATTTATATCTTTAGTATAATAACTTAATGTCTCATTTATCTTCAGTATAATGCCTGAGTGTCTCATTTATCTACAGTATAATAACTTAATGTCTCATTTATCTTCAGTATAATGCCTGAGTGTCTCATTTATCTTCAGTATAATAACTTAATGTCTCACTTATCTTCAGCATAATGACTGATGATGCCTGAATGCCACAATTGTCTACAGTATGATGCCTAATTGTCTCGCATTTCTTCATTACATTGCCTGAATGTCTTGCTTTTCTTTATTATGATCCTGATTGTCTCTCTTTTCTTCATTATCAAATCAGTTTATTAACTCAAAAGACATTACAAACAACATAAATGTTTAAGGCATCTTTATGATACCTTCTGTCTCACTTGCCTCCAGTATGATGCCTGGATGTCTCGCTTTTCTTCATTATGATGCCATAGTGTATCGTCTATCTTTAGTATAATGCTTGCATCATACGCTAGTATTATTAGTGATCTAAAGATAAACGTTTACAGGGCGGCCGCTACCGCAAGAAGTCAGACTGGGACACCCGCTCGCGCCGCAGCTCGCTGCCCACTTTGTACGAGTACAGCGACAGTGATGCGGCCTCCTCCATCGCCGTGGGGACCAGCGGACCCCGTGGGGGGGCAGTGCCGCGCAGGCCCTCCTGCCCCAGCGACCACCAGGACATGAGGTCTGTCCATAACCTGTCCCTTTACCCTTCGTTTAGGGGATATAATAGTTGGCTCCTGACACTGCCGGATTCCTTCTTCATTATAATGAGCTATTTTCTGTTCATATTAGGGATCGTATAATACAAGTATAAAACATTGATTTAATAAATCCTTTTGTTAATAAAAAAAATTAAAGGAGACAAATTATTAAAAATAAAGCCATAGGAACAAATTAAAATATAGAAACAAAATATTAAAAATAAAGTCATAGACACAATTTAAGTTATAGAAACAAAGTCATAAAAACAAAATATTAAAAATAAAGTCATAGACACAATATAAGTTATAGAAACAAAGTCATAGAAACAAAATATTAAAAATAAAGTCATAGACACAATATAAGTTATAGAAACAAAGTCATAGAAACAAAATATTAAAAATAAAGTCATAGACACAATATAAGTTATAGAAACAAAGTCATAGAAACAAAATATTAAAAATAAAGTCATAGACACAATTTAAGTTATAGAAACAAAGTCATAAAAACAAAATATTAAAAATAAAGTCATAGACACAATATAAGTTATAGAAACAAAGTCATAGAAACAAAATATTAAAAATAAAGTCATAGACACAATATAAGTTGAAGAAACAAAGCCATAGAAACGAAATATTAAAAATAAAGTCATAGAAACATAAACTAACTAACCATCACGCCGTCTCTCCGAAGGGGTAGGCAGAAAGAATGGACTGCCACACCTTTCTTTCCTGACATATTTCTCTCGCTTCCTCAACATTCATACATCGTGTCATGAACGCGCGTCGATTTCTCTGACTCCTCACATGGCCGACATTCAATATTTGATTTATTTGATCGTGCCACGTTTTCCTTTGTCTTCCTCTATTTCTGGTACCATTTACATCATTAACATATAATTTTTTTACCATTCTTTCTTCATTCATTCTTTCCATATGTCCAAACCATCTTAATGATCCTATTATTATTTTGTTCATGACACCATCATTCGCACCGCATTCACTTCTTATATTTTCATTCGACACTCTATCATACACAGAATATCCACACATTTGTCTAAGAGATCTCATTTCAACTGCATTTATTCTACTTTCATCCTTCCTTTGCCAGTTCCATGCTTCGCTTCCATACATAAGGGTCGGTAGAAGAACACCATTGTGCACTGCCATTCTAGCTTTATTATTCATAGAAACATAATATTTAAATTAATGTAATTGAAACAAAATATTCATCACCCAGTGGAAAGAAGTGAACACCTGGAATGTGACGTGTAATGACATGATGCAGGTCCATGTCCGAGATGATGGTGGACTACGCCCGAATGGACAACATGGACAGCCAGTCGGAGGCGTCCGTGGGCATGGCGCTGTCTGCGAGGTTCTACGACACGGACAGCGATGCGGAACACGACTTCCGGATACCCAGGTACGCTCTCAATATCTTACTTGTTTTAAACAGTATACTTAAAAAACATAATTCTTTAAGATATTTTTTCGTCCGCTAGTTTATATATATTTTTTATCATCAAAATCAATGTGAAACCAAAAAAATATAACCTTGTTTTTTATTCATACTCGAAGTATTTTACTGCTACAAGTATGTTTCTTGTAATATTTTGATTTGATTTCCCAGGACACTGAGCCAGCGCTCGCTGCAGCGCTCCCTGAGTCAACCCTCGCTGGTGCGTTCTGCTTCCGAATTCACGGAGCGCTGGGCGGCCCATGAAGTGGAGGAAGGATCGGATGAGGATGAGCAGACACCGCGCCCTCTCCGCAGGCAACCTCAAGGTGGTTCACATACTTTCTTATCCATGTTGCGTTTAATAACAATGGATATATTTACAACGACCTTCATGACAGAGTGGCAAGAGCTACGACTACCGCACTGAAGTTTGCCGGTTCGATTCCCGGCAATGGCAGTGTGAATTTCAGACTCTCTTATGTCTGGTGTAGAATTCACATCACAATGAAATGGCGATAGATTAACTACCTATCACCTTTTCGCTGGAGGGATAGGCAGAGAGAATGGACTGCCACACTACTCGATCCCGACACGCCTCTCTCTAACTTCATCCACATTCATATGTATATATGAAATTCAAGTATGGAACTGGCTGAAGAAGGATGAGAGCTGAATAAATGTGGTAGAGATGAGATCTCATAGACGTATATGTGATAATACGATTTATGACAGAATATCAAATGCTGATATTAGGAAGAAAAAAAGCTAAGATGGCCCTGCACAATGGTGTTCTTGTGCCGACCCTTATGTATGGAAGTGAAGCATGGAACTGGCAAAAGAAGGATGAAAGTAGAATAAATGCAGTAGAAATGAGATCTCTAAGACGAATGTGTGGGCAAATCTGTTTATGATAGAGTGACAAATGCAAGTATAAGAAGTGAATGTGGTGCGAATGAAAGTGTTATGAACAAAATAAGGAAAGGGTCATTAAGATGGTTTGGACACATGGAAAGAATGAGTGAAGACAGAATGGTAAAGAAGGTATATGTAAACGGCGTGAACGGAGCTAGAAATAGAGGAAGGCCGAGGAAAACGTGGCACGATCAAATCAATCAAATATTGAATGTCGGTCACGTGAGGAGTCGGAAAAATCGGCGTGCGTGCATGACAAGATGTATGAATGTAGAGGAAGCGAGAGGCGTATGTCAGGACAGAACAGTGTGGCGTTCCATTCTTTCTGCCTACCCCTCCGGGGAGACGACGTGATGGTAAGTAAGTAAGAAAGAAATGTAGAGCAGAAGAAAGTATGATACAGTGAAACCCCTATTTTACATTGTTTAGGGGACTGAGAAAAAAAACGTCAATGGAGGGAAAATGTGAATGGAGCGTACTGAAAAAAATAGTTTTTTGTTTATATAGTTAGTAAATTAGTTCGCGAAACGCGTAAACCAAATCGAAACAGATGTAAAGAGGAAAAAAACATTGTTATTAACAACGAATAAAACAAAAAAAACTTAAAAACTGTATGTAAATGATGATTTGTGAATAATGTCAAAAAGAACGAAGCGTTACAAATCAAGTCGAAAACCCAATGACAGATGGACAGATGTTAACCGACGAAAAATTTAAAGATGTCGGCCAATCACCACGTTGCGCCCCGTAAGCCGACCAATCAGGGGCAAAGTAATGTGTCTAACTCATTGTCAAGTGCGCGTAACTCGCATATTTTGAATATTTTCAATGTGAATTTTGGGGAAAAAAATGTATTAAATTATATCAATCGCAGGGAAAATGTTAAATACGGAGACATAAAATCCGGGTTTCACTGTAGCTATAAACAAATTGTGTACAGTAATTAATAAATAGACTGGTTCCCCTATGGGGGGAAAGAGAAAGCGAGGCAGACCTAGAGCCACCTGGAGAAGAGCCCTGCAGGACGAGGTTAAGGCGGCAGGCCTCACTTGGGATGATGTTAGGCATCAGGCATGCGATAGAGTCGGGTGGAGAAGGTTCCTTGAGGCCCTATGCACCACGGAGGTGTGACAGGACAAAAAGAAGAAGAAGAAGAAGTACAGTAATTGAGTCCAGTAATTAAACTAACCATTACTTATCACAGAAGGGGTAGAGACAGAAATAATAAACTGCCACACTCTTCTTTCCTGATGGTTAGTTTGTTAGTTATGATAACAGTATGTTGACTAATGTATTAATTTAATTCCAGGTGATCACCAGCACATGTCGACCTTCACCTCAACCGAGGTGAGGACGTTCCAGGCCACCAAGGGTTGGCCGCGGCCCTAGGCAACGGAGCGTCATCACAATCTGATGTCCGTTGGTCCGGGCTGACAACTGCCATAATGCTAAATTCGGACGGGAACAAATATTAATGAACATCGCTTCTCACAATTGTATTAAAGGAATTCCATGATCCGGCAACAACTGCGTCAGGAGGAAGTCTCTTCATCTCCAAGACTGCGTGACAATCAACGCAAACATTTCCCCGTGTCCGAGTTTAGCTCCACGAGAAACTAGTTTCATAAGAACTTTGCATTTCACGGCTTCGGGTGCAGAACAATGTTCCCTCTAATCTTCCGAAGGTTATGTGCCCAAAAGACATTGACTGCACAACTTTAACCCGTCCGGTAGTGAGTTTATTTGAACTCGACAAAATAAAAAATGAATGCCAAATCATAGAATACAAAATTACAGTACATTTTACTAAGAAACTATTACAAAAAAATCAATATAAAGCTATTTAGAGTGAAAAAATAGACCCTTTTTCATAAAAAGTCTACCATAATCGGTCTATCACAACTTATCATTAATTTATTTAACACAATTGAGATTATGTCAAGATAAATGTGAAGTATACAATCTTCTTTTTGTTTGCACATGAAATTATCAAACTTTATTTTTATTACATTTTGAATGTATACAAATACTTGTAGACGGAAAATTGGATTTTTACCCATTGCGGGTTATCAATTTTTGAGGATTAATTGTATCTTAATAGAGACGAAAATGTAAATTGGAAACCGAATATGGTGGTCGAGGGGTTTACAGGATTTATGACCTGTCATTTTTTGGGTTAAGCGCACGCTTTATGTAATACAACTTTCCTCATTCCGCCCTTTTTACGACCACCACGTCTGACAAATTTTTGGAAGATGTATTTTTGCTACAATGTTGGGGAACACCTAACATGTTTTAGTTCAATCTACACTAGCGTCATCTATTAAGATTGGATGTAAGCATTAAGCAGAAGATCTTTATTTACGCAATGTGAAAGGCTACCGCCATTAATATACATTGCTAGATAACGCCTGGAGATGTCTCTCCAATTTTTATTTTTTTATTGTTAAATTACGCATTTATTATTGATATTAAAAGGTTGACAAGCAACAGGATAGCAATGACGTCACGGAATATTTAAAATGTGAATTGCTCCGTCGGTATTATAGTTACATTGGTAAAAACTTTGAACATTTGTGACAAATGGTTCACAGATGGCAGTATCGTTTGGTATTTGGAAAAAAAATTGTAATTAATTAATTGTAGGCGCTATTGTACTGTCTTACTACCGGATAGGTTAAAAATAAATCAATTTTTTTATGTGCCACTTAACGGTATATAGACCTGCTAAACGAAACGGTTAATTTTTAAGAACGACCATTATTAACAACACTATATAATGTCAATTAATTTATTCATTAAAATTGTCAATTCTATTTAATCTAATACATACATTACACGACCTTCGTGATAAATGCTATGACTGCCACACCGAAGGTCCCCAGTTTGAATCCCTGCGATGGCAGTGCGATTGTAACACTGTCTTTGGTCTAGTAATTCACATAAAGTTTTTTTTTATTACCTTCGTGGCCGAGAGAACAGGGTTCGATTCCCGGCGATGGCAGTGTGATTATCACACTGTCTTAGGCCTCGTGAAGAATTCACGTGACAATAAAATGGCGATAGCTACCTATCACTTGTTATGAGAATCAATTTGATAGCTATACCATTTGCATCAATCTGTCTCACGCTGTAATGATGTAAAGAGCGATTCAACAAAATATTAATGTTAATAGAATCAGCGTACGGATACCATTTCTCGTTCGCACAGATTTTCTCATTCTCTGAAGCCCTTCTCATCCTAACGCTGGTGTAATGTTGTAATGTATGTGCGTAACTCTACGAGTTGTTTAAGCTTAGCTTAGAGGGAACAATGCTGCGGAAACGTCCTCACAAAATGCAAAGTGATGTAATTTAATCAAAAGCTTGTATTGTAAATTAATTTTTCCTTAATTATCAGGAGTAATTATTAATGGAACACGCGTCTCCGCCGTGCGGCGACACTCTGCCTACGGCGGCGCGCGCGTTCGCTGTAATTGTTCGTCCGTAGGATGCGATGGTTTTCCGCCCGCTTTCGGCGTTCTTCCACAGAGGCCATTTTATGGACGAACGATGGCAAATTTATTTTTAACTGCGGGGGCTTGTCTCATTTTACCATTTTATTTTTCATTATTTTCTTTCGTATCCAGCCTCCTAACAAGTATTAACCCACGTTATACCCTGCTACGAACCAGATTATATATAATTAAGTACTGAAGTATGAATATTTTAATGTGCCAAACGCTTCCTGGTTTAAAAAAAGGAATACGAGTTCCAATTTTAAATTTATTCTGTTTTTAAGTAGATTTTTCGATCTGTTTAGACAGGATATCAAATTTGAAATAATAATTAAATAAAACAATGTTTTTTAACTACTTCCACTTTTGTCTTTATTTCGACAGCGACCGGTTTCGGTTTCGACAGTGGGATTTACACCAGTCTGTCGATGCCAGCGAGCCTGGCGAAACCGGTCGCTGTCGAAATAAAGACAAAAGTGGAAGTAGTTAAAAAACATTGTTTTATTTAATTATTATTTCAAATGAACTTCCATCAAGAGATTTCAGTAAAATCATTTGATTATCCTATCAAATTTTATCTTGTGGTGAAGACGTTCAGCTTTCTCTTCATCTTTTTAATGGTCATGCTATTGGCTTATGGCCTTCTGGAGTCACAATCTTGGGAATCCTTGCTGGGTCCATCCAGAATCATCTTCTCTGTCTACTCGATCTCACAAAAGTGGCGGTACTCCCATAGAAGCCCAGAAGCCGGGCTTGCGTAAGAAATTTTGAATCAAAACCCCCAAATCTAAGTAATCATGCCCGCGCATAAACCAACAATCTACCAAATCACCTTCCAACAAGAGGAATATCCACAAGAGCTGAACCTCTGTAAGCCAGAAGAGGTTTTAATTCTAAATTTCTTACGCAAGCCGGGCTTCTGGGCTTCTATGGGAGTACCGAAACTGTCTCACAATGTCCTCAATATTGCAGGTTCTGCGAATCTCTTTGTTTAGTATCCTGTCTCTAAGGGTTCTACACACGATAGGTCGCAATGTTTTCATTTCTGATGTTCTAAAGAGATGTTTCAATCTGACAGTGTCTGTTCTTGCTTCGTTTCCATAAGTCGTTATGGATCTTATGCATGTTTTATAAATTCTGACTTTGCTTTCCACTTGCATATGCTTATTGTCCCAGACAGTGTCCGGAGATTATTCTTCCATACAATAAAAATATATTTTTAATGGGAGCAATTTTAATTTGTTTATTTTATAAAAGCTTAATGTGGTATATGTTAAAAACGATTTAGTAAAATTCAGAAATCTGTTTAGGACAGAAAAAATTCTAAATGCTCTGCACACGGTTTATCGATTTGTCTATTTATTAATTTTTATTAGCTTTAACTTTGGTGCTAACATTTATACATTATCTATGGTAAGAGATATTCCTAGTTTTAAGCATGTAATCTTGCAGCTGTCATTCTTACCCAGACAAAATATTTAACACTGAATTTCTTTGCCGCTTGTGGTTACAGCATTTGTATCTGCCAGCTCATAGCATCAGTCTTTCTGACAGTTATGAGTATGACAATGATTATCAGGACAGATCGGAATTGGAGCAGTACGACCGCATTGAATGCTCTGAGTCACCTAACGAATCATACAAAATGAAAAGCATTTGAAATCAGTTGTTTTTAAGTCATAAACATTTTATAAAAACATATTTGACATTTAGTTCTTAGGGATATAGGCTTGGAAGACTCTTCCTGGCTTTATCTGTCGTATTCGACGTCCGCTTCTACTAATACATCTAATACAATATACTTTATATATGAAATCAATAAAAATTTACACAAATTTACGAGTTTTTGTTTTGTTTTAAGAGGTAGAAAACTATATGGAAAGATACACAATCTAGAATCGTCTGTTTTCTTGAAATTTTATTATATTTATAAGGCACTAGCTATTTCCCAGATTTTTCCCAAGCTGAAATGTGCACAGTGGGCTATGGAAAGATAAATGCTTTGCGTAAGTCTGAGGGACAAAATACCCAATACCAAAATCAAACCAAATTGCCAAACTAAAGTGGAAGTGGGCAGGACATGTCGCCAAACAGGGAACAGAGAGACATGAAAATGAAAAAAGAAATGAACTGACGAAAATGTTTGAAGAGGCCTACATCCAACAGTGAAGAGACGGCTAAGAAGAAGCAGCATAATTTAATTATGTCAACTGACACGTAAATTTTTAACGGATAAACAAAAAATTTCAATCAGTATTATAACATTTTTTATTGAGATATTTAAGTTATTACAAGCAGAGTGTACTAGCTACACAGCATCGGTAAGAAAATGTGAATTTTACACTTTCTAACAAAAATACTTTTTGTCTATGGGTAGTATACTTCTGTTGGTAACGCCGTTGCAGAAAATGACAGATGACAGTGACAGTGACAAACCTGACGTTTAAAATGGAACGTTATTAAACATTATAATATAAAAGAAATGATTTTGTTTGAGAACAAACGCTAAAACTGTTTTAATTATTCGAAATGGCACAAATTGAAGTCGGTGGTATTGGTGAATGCGAGAATACGGACAAGTTGTGCCGAGTGTGCCTGGTGGAGGGTGCACCCCGCGGCAGGTGGTTGCATGAGGCGCGCTCGGAGGGCACGCTCGCCTCCATGGTGATGGCGCTGGCGCGGGTGGAGATACGCAGACAGGACGGCCTGCCCGACGTCATCTGCGGGGACTGCCTCGGCGAGCTAGAGGCCGCGTACGGCTTCAGGCTCAAATGCGAGCGCTCGGACTCCGCGCTCAGGAAGATACGTCCGATCCCGGAACCCGTGAAACAAGAGAATGCCGAAGATGACTCCCGAATTATAAAAGAAGAGTGTAAGGACGATTTTAGCGAAAGTTCTCCCCTGGACGATAATTATTCCGAAGATGATTCTATGAACGTCGAGTTTACAAAAAATAATTCAAAAAGAGTGCCTAAAGTAAAAACGACAACCAAATCCAAAATTCGCTCATCGAAACAATTAGAAGATTCTTCCGAAATTAAAATAGAAAATGACTTTAAAGAAGTTTTAGAAGAAAATAACATAGAAAAGGCAGGAGTTAAAGGGAGAGGTTTTGCGTGTGATGTGTGCGGACGGCCTTTAAGCTCGGCCCGCTCGCTTCAACACCACAAACAGCGCATGCACAGCGCGGAAAAGGCGCTGGCAGGCGGGCGTAAGACAGGCTGGGGCGCCGGCAAACGCTTCCACTGTTCCGAATGCCCGTACAGCACGCCACGCCAGCAGGCGCTGCTCTATCATGCACGCACGCACTCGGGAGAGCGGCCTTACGCATGTTCGCAATGCCCCGCCCGCTTCTCGCAGCCGGGCACGCTTAAAGGTCACCTAGCACGCCATAGTGATGTAATGCGATTCAGTTGCGCATTATGCGGCAAGCAGTTTAAGCTTAAAGAAGTTTACGAAAGCCATAAACTTGTACACAGTGATGTTAAAGCCTTTATTTGCAACATCTGTAACAAAGGTCTCAAGTCTAAGAAGAGTCTTGCTATCCACATCAGACGCCACCTCAACATCCGCAACTACAGTTGCGAACGGTGTGGCGCAACCTTCGTTGACTTGGCTAGCTTGATGAACCATTCAAAATGTCACGTTACCACAAAAAAATACGAATGCAACTTTTGCGGATTCAAATCTAAATCGAAACCGGGATTAACGGACCACATAAAGCGGCACACGTCGGAACGCGTATACAAATGCAGTCTGTGCGACTACGCGTCTGTAGTCAAGTATGCGATCAAAACCCACATGATGAAGCACACGCAGGAAAAGAAGTACTCGTGTCCTGTCTGCCAACTGAAGATGTCACGTAGCACCTGCGTCAACAAGCACATGCTCCGGTTACACGGCATCCGCTACAAATTCAGCGATCACAAGGACAGGAGAGTCATCCTCTAGCCGCTCCCGTTGGTCTGCGTGACCCAAATGAGAAGTTAACACGGTCTGTCATGTTTCAGACGAATCTGCCTTGATGGAAGGCCAGTCAATTGGCTTGCAGTTCACGAGAAAAGGCTCAGATTAGTAGATAGAAGAAACACATTGTTTTTTTGCTGAAAAAACATTATTAACTGTTTAATTGAAACACTGTTATAATATCACAATTTATTTAATTTCAAACCAAATCAAATCAGTTTATTAACTCAAAAGACATTACAAACAGAAAAATGTTTAAAGCATCTATTAAGAACAGGTAAAATATTATAAAAAATACAACATATAACCAGGAACGCATTAGAGATACTTCGACATTAGGAAGACAAGATACTTTCTAAAGTCAAGAGTATTTGTCCCCTGAACGTACTTTTACTAATATGAAAGACGATGATCTCCATGGAGACCGCATTCAGCAGACTAATTGCTCTTCCCACCGGTGTCACCAAAGGCAGATTGGTTCTGGTGGCCGATTGGTAAAACAATCTGTGCTGTCGCTCTAGGAGAAATCTATCAGGGACAAAAAGACCATCACCCTCTAGCACGGCCGAGTTCTTGAAATATCCCCTGATTAGTTTAAAGAAATGTGTAATGAAATGCCCATCTCTTCGAAGCTGTAAAGAATTGGTTCCGAGCATTCTCAAAAGAAATGCCGTGGGATAGAGCCACGGGTAACTAACATCTCCCTCATGTAGAGATACCTCAGAAAATTTTTCTGAACCCTCTTCAGCATAACGGAATATCTCGCCTCGTGAGGACTCTATGAAACTATCGCGATAGCTGTTTCTCTAACCAATGCATTATCAGGTGTTACAATCAACTCAGGAAAGAACATTTCTGTATTTGCCAAAAGAACACATGTCATTTTTTCACGTTTTACAGAATTCTTTTTAAAGTTTAAAGAAGTTCCACAAATCTGTATTTGAAAATAGGATAGTGCTTTAATTAATACAGATGAAGACGTCTGTTTTTCTAAACGTTATTATATTTTATGGGAATGACTTGTTTCACCATGCTAAGGCATTATCAGATCTATATATAGACATTCAAAAGATAAAACTTATGGAAAACAGATGTTTTTATTTGTATTAATTAGTTTTATTATATTTTATGGGAATGACATGTTTCGCCTTGCTAAGGGATTATCAAATGTAACGAGAATTAAGTGCATTGTTGGGTATATAAACATGCTTGATTCATACTACCTTTTATAATGCCTTAGAAAGGAGAAACATCATTCCCATAAAATATATAAAACTCAAAGGCGTTTTCATTCCTATTAAGTATTTAATGAGGAGTTTTACACCATTGTTCAAGAAACAATAAATATAACAAAACTTCTAAAAAACAGACCTTTTCATTCATATTAATCAATTAACACAATTTTCAGTTTATTTTTCTCGACATGTTTCGAAGTTTTTACACCTTCATCATCAGTTTATAACGTTCTCCCGATGATGGTGTAAACATGCTGATAACACTTCTAAACATGTTGATAAAATTAAACTCAAAAGTGAAAAAAAAGCGTTAATTAATTAAACTAACTCACCATCACGCCGTCTCCCCGAAGGGGTAGGCAGAAAGAATGGACTGCTACACTTTTCTTTCCTGACATATTTCTCTCGCTTCCTCAACATTCATACATCGTGTCATGCACGCGCGTCGATTTTTCTGACTCCTCACATGGCCGACATTCAATATTTGATTTATTTGATCGTGCCACGTTTTCCTCGGTCTTCCTATATTTCTAGTTCCATTTACATCATTAACATATATTTTTTTTTATCATTCTGTCTTCATTCGTTCTTTCCACGTGTCTAAACCATCTCAAAGATCCTTTCATTATTTTGTTCATAACACCATCATTCGCACCGCATTCACTCCTTATATTTTCATTCGACACTCTATCATACACAGAGTATCCACACATTCGTCTAAGAGATCTCATTTCTACTGCATTCATATTAATTAATTAGTATGAATGAAAATGTCTGTTTTATAGAAATTTTATCATATTTATTATTTCTTGAACAATAATGTACTCCATCTGTTTTCTATAAGTTTTATTATATTTTATGGGAATGACATGTTTTACCTTTCTAAGGCAATCTTTCTTATCAAAGGTAGCGTGGAAAAACAGTGTTTTTGTTTTTTTAAATCCTCAAAAATAAGATTGCCACACAAATTTGAAGGTAAATATATAAATGTCTTGGCGGAATATGTGAATATACCCACCACCGTTGCTTTCTTAGAATGATATAATATTTCATGCTGTTTGTAATGCCCGTTAAGTTAACAAACTGATTTGATTTGATCATATTCGGTTACAAGTTAAAACCCAAATGAATAAAACTGTTAAAAAAATAATGATGATACAGGTGTCATAAAAATGAAATAAAAATTTATGTATATTAAAATAAATATTTATTTATTAATCAACTTCGATTCTCTCTCCTTCAATGTATTAATAGCTTCCGTTGGATATAATGCACTTGTCACCATTTTTAACATTGTTCTTAACACCTAATGAACTCGGTTTTTTAAATTATGTTCAACAGCTACTGCAATTTTTGTTTTATTTCATCTATGCTGTTAAAATGAGGAGAAAAGGAAGTCACAGTGGACTAAATCAGGTGAATACGGTGGTTGTTGCATCACTGTTGTCATTTTTAGGAAATAAAATTAATAAATAAGCAGAGAAGATGGACCGCCACACTCTTCTATCCTGACATACCACTTGACCTTCCTCTACATTCTTACATCATAACACTCACGCTCATCGATTTTTCTGACTTTGAATGAGGCCAGCTTTTTAATGGCATTATTTTAAGCAGTACGCTTTTAATGCTACTGCTGAATATTTGGAGCTTGAGCTTTCTCGAAATGATACTGGAACGCCATACAGGGCGAAGCATAGCGAAAGCTCCCCTTGCCTTGTTGGGTCTGCTGGCTACATCTTCTTCCGTACCTCCCGAGCCTGCTATCATACTACAGAGGTAGCAAAAGCTGGTCGTGGTCACTAGGGGGACACCGTGGAGTAAGATTGGGGTGGAGTCATTTGTGGACACTCGTAGTTCTACTTTTTTGTTTTATTGTTTTGTTATACTATTCAGAAAAGATGGAAGGAATTTCTTTTAGAGACAAACTGGTTTTACAGTCCTGTTGTCGTTCTCGTTGGTAAGCTTGAAGCGCACGCCATGAACTCGGAACATGTGGGCGTACAGGCTGCTACTGTGGCTCATCTTCCGCTGGCACAGAGAACAGGAGAAGTACTGCTTGCGGCCGTGCACGCGCATGTGCGTGCGAAGAACGGACCGCAGCGTGGCCGCATACTCGCACAACGGACATTTGAACGCGCGCTCTGCTGTGTGCGTGCGAATATGCATAACCAAGGCGGCTTTCGTCTTGCTCTTATAGCCGCAAACGTGGCACTGGAAATTTTTCGTAGTCAAATGACGTTTAGAGTGGTTGATCAGACATTCGTTAGATACAAAAGCCGCGCCACACTGTTCGCAGCGGAAATCGCGGATGTTTAGATGCCGATTCATGTGGTTTTTTAAGCTAGTTTTGGTTTTGAGTCCCTTGTGGCATACGGCGCAAACGTGTGGTCTTGCGTTGCTGTGAACCAGTTTATGACGCTCTAATTTCTCTTTGAGTTTGAAGGGTTTGCCGCATGCGCTACACGAGAATGGCGCGTCATCGCTGTGGCTGGCGGCGTGCGATTTGAGGCGGCCGGCCTGCGTGAAACGTGCCGGGCAAGACGCACACTGGTAGGGCCTCTCGCCGGTGTGAGTACGGCTGTGGTAACGCATGGTTTGGCGGTGAGGTGTGACGAAAGGACACTCGGAACAAGAGTAGCGTTTGTTTGGTCCGTATCCACTGCTGTGAGCGAGTGCCAGCTGTTTGTCTCTACCATGCATCCGGTGCTTGTGGTTCTGCAGGGAGGCCTTAGACCGCATTGGTCGTCCGCATTGATCACAGATAAATTGCCCGATTGTCTCGCTTTTTACTTTTCCTTTAGAACTAACGCAATTAGAATCCTTATCCGTTACAACTTCTGTCTTTGCACTCGTACAAGTGTCGCTAGTATCGCTGTTCAAACCTTTAACAAAACTATCATCTGCAACGGAATCATTATTGTCATTTGAATTCAAATCGTCCATTTCGCATTCCATTTTGAACAATTCAAGATCTTCCTCTTTTACGGGTTCCGGGACAGAACGTATCTTCCTGAGCGCGGAGTCTGAGCGCTCACACTTCAGTCTGAAGCCGTGCGCGGCTTCCAGTTCACCGAGGCAGTCCCCGCAGATGACGTCGGGCAGGCCGTCCTGCCTGCATATCTCCACCCTCGCCAGCGCCATCACCATGGAGGCGAGCGAGCCCCCCGAGCGCTCCTCGTGCAGCCACCGGCCGCGGGGGGCGCCCTCCGCAAGGCACACTCGGCACAATTTATCCCCATTCTCGCGTTCACCGCTGTAAGCGACTTGTATTTCGTGTGCCATTTCGGAGAATTAAAATTGTTTTAGCGTTTGTATTCAACCGAAATCATAATTATATATGTTTAATTTATACAAGTTCCTTTTTAAATTTAATGTCAGGCAAATCGACTGTCATCTGTCATTTTCTAAAACAGTGTAACCAACTGAAGCAATTTTACTACCCATAGACAAAACATTTTCTTTTACAAGTGGCGCAAAAGTTTAAAAATTAGAAATTACTGCGAAACCAGGAGCGCAAGAAATCGTAAAGGTATTTAATAATTAACTTCAATAACTGCTGCAATACTGCACCCCGAGCCACGAGCTGATTAGAATAACGTAAGTACGGGTTCCACCCAAATGCTACTTCTCTTGCTCACTCTCATACGCATGAAAGAAACGAAAAATATCTTTCGTTTTTTTTTAAGTAAAATTACTAATATTAATTTTAACGTCCGATACCTCCTAGCAGGCCATGAACTCCTGGTGCTTAATATTTTCAAAATATAGTTTTGTATGGAGAATTTGGGATTTGCATTGAAAAAAAATATATTTCAACTCAAACTTCGAATTCCGAAATTTTATTTTCACGATTTTATAAATTTTAATTTGATAAAGTTGAAAAACGCATAATTTCTCCATACAAAAAGTTTTAAAATGAAATCTTGGTATCAGGATAGCAGAATGGCCAAGGAGATATATAACTGGTGCTTAATACTTTCAAAACATTTTTTTTTGTATGGAGAGAATTTGGGATTTCTGCATTGGGAAAAAATATAAATGTTGAATTCTGAATATTGGTTTTTACGATTTTATATTTTTTGATTTAATAAAGTTGAAAAATGCACAATTTCTCCATACAAAAAGTTTTAAAATGACATCTTGGTATCAGGATAGCAGAATGGCCAAGAAGATGTGTGGGTAGTTTGAAACATGAAATTTTTCAGTTCTGAAAACCATCCTTGCTGTATAATGTTTATTGTTGTGTTCAAATGTTACTGTCAATATGTTCTCCTGGTACTCAATAATGTCAAAGCTAAGAGTACTGATTGAATTGTTGTTGTTATAAGTAAAAAATAACTAACTAACATCACGCCGTCTTCCCGAAGGGGTAGGCAGAAAGAATGGACTGCCACACTTTTCTTTCCTGGTAAATTTCTCTCGCCTCCTCAAGATTCATACATCTTATCATGCACGCACGTTGAATTCTCACGTGGCCGACATTCAATATTTGATTTATTTGATCATGCAACGTTTTCCTCGGTCTTCCTCTATTTCTAGTTCCATTTACATCGTTAACTTATACTTTTTTTTACCATTCTTTCTTTAGGTATTCATTCTTTCTTCTTCGCGTGGAATTATTGCTTAGAGCAATTTTCCTGGTGATATCTGATGGTTTCTT
This sequence comes from Lepidostoma basale, assembly GCA_022606425.2. Taxonomy (NCBI): domain Eukaryota; kingdom Metazoa; phylum Arthropoda; class Insecta; order Trichoptera; family Lepidostomatidae; genus Lepidostoma; species Lepidostoma basale. The sequence continues at coordinate 67,466 of JAHDVF020000634.1, read as the reverse complement.
ATGATGAAGAATAGTTTTTATGTATTATTTTTCCCGCTTTTGGGATTAACAATTAAATATTATCTGAAAATCCTAGTCAATTAATTATCTTCCGGTTGGAGAAGGGCGACTGTCAAAGATTTGATATAAAGGGTCATCCAATAAGGACGGATCGTATGCCATAATGTACAAAATATGACATTATTCAAATGTTTGTCGGAGCTTCGCACAGTGGCACGGATCCGAAAAATATAATTTTCAATGACTTTGCCCCATAGATCCGGCTGGATTTGAGCTAAGGCCTGGGTTATGTTGACTTAAGGGCATCTGTTGATTGCGGCTTATTGGCATAGACCTGTGACTTCAGAAAACTCCACAAGAAAAAGTCTAGTGGGGTGAAATCACACGATCTTGGTAACCAATATACGTCACCTCCGCGAGTGATAACCATATCATCACATCGTTCATGCAGAATGTCCATTGTGACGTTCGCTATGTGGCTGCTGGTACCACATGTCGTCTTAGTCCATATCGTTTGGACCAAAATAAATTGGTTAATATGGTTTTACATCATTGTTCAAGAAACAAAAAAACTTTAATATTAGGTCCTTACATATGAAATTGGCGTTTTGTATGGGAGGAACATAAAGTTGATTTATTTTAAATATAATATATTTTTTTAATCAAAGTATGTACCATTGCTATCTATGCACTTTTGCCATCTCATAGGTAGTTCATCGATCCCTTTACTAAAAAAAACATTCGGACGGGAATCAATAAAATCTTTGAAGTCGGTTTGGACTGCCCCATCGGAGTTGAATTTTTTCCCTTGCAAGAAGTTATCCAAATTTCGAAAAAAATAGTAATCTGTTGGGGCAAGGTCCGGAGAGTACGGTGGATGTCTTAGACATTCCAATTGAAGCTCTTCTAATTTGGTAGCCGTCTGTTGTGCAGTGTGTGGTCTAGCGTTATCATGAAGCAGCAGTGGCCTAGAGCGATTAACCAGCCTCGGTTGTTTAGCAGCTAGCTTTTCCATCATGGTTTGCAGTTGCTGACAATAGACATCTGCCGTAATCGTCTGGCCAGATTTAAGAAAACTGTAGTGAACGACACCAGCACTAGTCCACCAAACGCTCACAAGTAACTTTTTTGGAGTCAATTTTCGCTTGGGGGCATGGTTCGGCTGGTTCGGCAGGGTTCAGCCATTACGATGAGCACTTCCGATCATCATACAGGATCCACTTTTCATCACAGGTAATAATTCGATTCAAAATCACTTCATTATTGTGCCGGTTGAGTAATGCAACGCAGCAGTCAACGCGCGTTTGTTGATTTGCTTCACTCAATTCGTGAGGTACCCACCTTTCAAGCTTTTTCACCTTCTCGATTTGCTTCAAGTGGATTAAAACAGTTTTATCACTAACACCGCAGCCTGCAGCTAACTCGGACGTGGTTTGCGATGGATCCGCTTCCACAATAGCCTTCAATTCTTCATTATCAACTTTGGTCTCCGGCCGTCCACGGGGCTTGTTCCGCAGGTCGAAATTTCCAAAACGAAAACGTTGGAACCAAAAACGCACTGTGTTTTCTTTTGCGGCACCGTCACCATACACATCATTAATCCTTCGAGCCGTTTCTACAGCACTGGTGCCACGGTGGAACTCGTACTCGTAAATAACGCGATATTTCAAGTTTTTCATTTTGTAAACTGAGTGACGCAAAGAAAAAAACAATTGAGGAAAAAACAAATGAATTATAATTTTCGAAACACAAATACTTGAGTAAATAGCTATATAAATTTGATTTGGAATTCCTAACCAAAGAGAAGATATTTGAGATCAAAGTTGCCAGTACGGCAAAACGCCAATTTCATATGTAAGGACCTAATATATCATTTTTGAATGCTAGTTTTGCCAACATTGGCCTTTATGGAGAATTACATTTTGCAATGTTAAACATATAACGGGTCTCACACATTGTGCTTTGCACACACCTTGCAGGTTCGATACGGTTTATCTTTTTTCTGTGGGAGGTAAAGCTATTAAAATATGCTTGGATATACACCCTGCCAACCTGCTTAGTGGATTATGCAAGTTCCGGACTCGCAGTGGACCCGGTGACTGCAAAATGTGGTCTCCAGAAGGCGAAAAATTATTATTTAATACTAAAGAAAGAACCGCTGTTAATTTTTATCAGAAAGGGTAAAATACCTGTCTTTATAAATTTCAGCTCGTTGCTGTTTATAAAAATGTATAAAGTCTGTTAAGATGTATAAAGTCACGTCGATTTTCGTTAATTACAATATTCTGCTCCATTTACTAGTGTATATAAACTGCAACGAGCTGAAATTTCGTCACGTTTGATAATGCCTCAGAAGGGCGAAACATGTCATTCCCATAAAATATAATAAAACTTCTAGAAAACTGACGTTTTTATTCGTATTAATGATATATTAAAGTGTTTTAAATAAATACGAGATGTTTCAATTGATTTAACCCAGTATTTTCATATTTACGAGTATAACACTTTTAAGGAACCCTTCACATAACATGAAATTTCACAATAATTGGCAAGGCACAGGGTAAGTCTTATGTGTATTCGGCCGGGACTCAGCTGACATGGAACAATATCATTAATCCGGCACTGGCGTGCAGTCTACGAACGAACTATTGACCAAACAAGAGAGCCAGTAATGGCGAACCTTTTTGGGAAGCAGGTCAAATTTTGTTGTAGCTCGTTTGTCGAGCTAGTACTAAAAAATAATTAAAGTATTTACCACACCAAGTAACACCATGCCCAATCCACTGCACTGAGATTGTATGAATGAGCAAGGAATACAGAAAATCACAAATATATTATGAAATATTTAAAAATTAATGTTGTTATTTGAAATTTGGTGACCAGGAGATGGCAGCGAGCTGCCGAAACCGGTTGTAGACACAAACATTAGTGGATTTAACTAAATAACTAACTAAACTAACTAACTAACTAACCATCACGCCGTCTCCCCGGAGGCATAGGCAGAAAGAATGGACTGCCACACTGTTCTGTCCTGACATACTTCTCTCGCTTCCTCTACATTCATACACCTTGTCATGCACGCACGTCGATTTCTCTGACTCCTCACGTGGCTGACATTCTGGATATGTTTTCTGTCTTCCTCTTTTTGCGTTAAGACCATGTCTCACAGCCGTATGTGACTACCGGTCTTATAATACTCTTATATTGGGTGTTTTTTTAGAGGTATACCATACATATTCAAAATGAAAAAAAAAACACATTGAAATAATGTTGATAAATCTATGATATTGGCTTTATTTAATAGATAATTTTATGCCATTATTGTTTAAATATGATTTCGGGCATATGAGCGCCACAGCTATCTCGAATGAAGCGCAATCGTGAAGTCCAATTATCGACAACTGTCGTCTTTGTGGATGCGTGCGTGGTCTTCCGAATAACTTTCCCGGATGGACGATTATGTCGACCGTAAAATGGACGTAGTGGTTGATAAGTTTGGCTAACCGAACCATGATTTTCAAAATAAATTTGCACAATTTGCAAGCGCTGTTCTGACGTCAGTCTATTCATAGTAAAATGGCAAAACGTACTGACTACAAATCAACTGTCAACTATCAAGTTGACAGTCTCTAGAAACAATGTTGCCAGTTTAAAAACCAAACCTAAAAAAAAACAACCTATACCTATATCAAAAGTTTTGTATTCCTGCTGAGTAACTTAGACTCCAGAAGTAACTTACACGCATGAAAACGAAATTTATGTGTCATTAAAAAATCCAGCGTGGTAAGTGCAATGCCGTCTCGAAAATGATCAAATCAAATCAAATCAAATCAGTTTATTAACTCAAAAGACATTACAAACAGGAAAATGTTTAAGGCATCTATTGAGTACAGGTAAAATATTTAAAAAATACAACAAAGTACCAGGAACGCATTAGAGATGGTTAGACATTAGGAAGACAACATACTTTCTAAAGTCAAGAGTATTTGTCCTCTGAACGTACCTTCACTAATATAAAAGACGTCGATCTCCGAGGAGACCGCGTTCAGCAGACTAATTGCTCTTCCCACCGGTGTCACCAGAGGCAGATTGGTTCTGGTGGCCGGTTGGTAAAACAATCTGTGCTGTCGCTGTCGGAGAAATCTATCAGGGACAAAAAGATCAACACCCTCTAGCACGGCCGAGTTCTCGAAATATCCCCTGATTAATTTAAAGAAATGGGTTATGAGATGCCCATATCTTCGAATCATGTAATAACGTCAATACAGCATTGCCGAGTGTCTGACCCGCGGGTCTTAGGTTCGCCATCACTGCTCTAGAGTGTACGAGAAAGCGTGATACAAAATATTTGGTGAGCATCAAAATGCATTGCTTAAAACATCGCGACCGTCGCATAACTGTTTGACACTAAGTGCCATCATGATAGACGAGAGGGGGGAAGTGATCGAGGCTCCCATTAGGGTGCTCTGCCTCGGCCCGCCAAACACGGGCAAGACGATGCTGCTAAAAAAGCTTCAAAAAATCGATAAAATAGACAACACTTACAATTCCGTTCCCACCATCGGGACAAACATATTCCGGATCTTCATGCCCGAGAAGGGGAAGAAAAGCTACATGGATGTGAGGGAAGTCGGAGGAGAAATGTCTTCGCTCTGGAGCCACTACTTGGACCATATCAAGAAGATCATTTTCGTTGTAGACACTTCGAATCTGTGTCAAATATCGGCGGCCGGAGTCTATCTATTCACTCTGCTAGCCGAACCCAAGCTCCAGTCCTGCAAGGTAGGTTCCTTACTCTTTCACCAGACTTAGTACCTGCTATTCCCAGTACCTACCTCTCTTAAATAGCTCTTTGCAACCCTCTCATTTAGCTTGTCCTCACAATACGGGGAGCTCTCCAAGTTTTTTTTAAATAAATATATTTACGCTTTGTATTTTCACAAAACTTTATTTTAATTTTTGCAGAGATGTTTCGGTTGACACAACCTTTATCGATGCACTAATTTTAACAATAAAATAAAATCGTCACTTCAATACTTTGGTAATTGATGGACAAAAACACAGTTAAATCCAAATTAGATAGACAAGAAAGTTGGATAATGCCCCTTCAACTTTAATTTGATGAGCAAACATTCAACCCCTCAATCCAAATTGGATGGACAAACGCCCTTCAATCCTTATTGGTTGGACGAACCCCCCTCAATCCTAATTGGATGGACAAACATTAAACCCCTCAATCAAAATTGGGTGGACAAATATTCGAACCTTCAATCCAAATTGAATGTAAAAAAGTTTGACAAACTCTCCTCAACCATAAATGGATGGACAAACCAGCTTGACAAACCTCCCACAATCCAAATTGGATGGAGAAAAAAGTTTGACAAACCTCCCTCAATCCTAATTGGATGAACAAAATAGTTTGATAAACCCCCCTCAATCTTAATTAGATGAACAAAATAGTTTGACAAACCCCTCTCAATCCTAATTGGATGAACAAAATAGTTTGACAAACCCCCCTCAATCCTAATTAGATGAACAATAAAGTTTGACAAACCCCCCTCAATTCTAATTAGATGGACAAAAAAGTTTGACAAACCCCACTCAATCATAAATGGATGGACAAAAAGGTTTGACAAACCCCCCATAATCCTAATTGGAGGAAAGCAAAATTTGACAAACCCCCCTCAATCCTAATTAGACGGACAAACATTCAATCGCTCAATTCAAATTGAATTGACAAAAAATTTAAGTTGGACAATCTCCCCTCAACCCGGCTCTCCTTATAGTAGATTTGGTGAGTGTAAGCAATACTAATCCATGTGTCAGTACTGGAAGTACGCATTGGTCATGGTTACCTTTGCTTTAATAATAATTAATGAATGGTTGTTAATCTGACCTATCTGGCGCATTGCATCAAATAATTAAAAAATACACTTTTCAATTAGATTTGTACCATAGATTCTTCTTCTTCCATCCGCTGCTGGATATAGGCCTCTTCCATTTTCTTCCACTCGTCCCTGTCTTGTTCCTTCTGCATCCAGGTCGTTCCAGCTATTCGGGCAATATTGTCATTCCATCTTTTAGGTGGCCTCCCGACACTCTTTTTCTTTGTTCAAAGCCTCCATTAAAATATTCTGGATGTCCATTGGGTAGAGTCCGTTCACGACAGGGAGATCGTTTGCAATAGTATGAATGACAGTGCGTTTACAAAAAATCTAGACGCTATTTTAATTTAAGATTGGAAAATCAAAAAAAAATTTCAATCGTATATTCAAATATCGAAATAAATAAACATGTTATTTTTATTGTTTATTTATTATGTAATAATTATCAAAATTAAGTTCATTAAAATTATAATTTGCTTATTATTTTTTTCTTGGAAGAGCGACTAAGGGTGAGTACTAGTAATAATTTATTATTACAATATTTGATCCTTGGAGGTGTTTATCTCTAGTATATTATACAATTTCTTAACTTCTTCTATTTAAACTGTACAGAGCTGACTCGGATTAATCAATAATAAAAATAATATTTCAAAAATACTCCTGCAAAACGAGTATTTTTCGAATCACCGAGTATACGAGATGCCAAATACGTGCGGTTCCCTCCATGTCTCGGAACGTACTGACGCCGCGCGGCTCATTTGACTCGGAAACCAACCAAATTGCAAAAACTATCACCGCACTCATACATTGATACGAGATCTTCAATTTGTGAAAGAACTCTACTGCCCTATCTTGTTATATGTCCAGCCCACTGCCATTTTAATTTAGCTGTAGGATCCATGATGTCGCCAATTTCGGTCAACGCCTTATTTATTCATTTCTTATTTTGTTTCGGAGACACTTTTTGCTGTTAGGGTGGTTGTCTCTAGACTGTATGTTAGGATTGGCATATGCATGCATTGAACATTTTTCTTTTTAGACAAATTGGAACTATACCATAGATTGGCTAGTTCTTTTATATTGACCCCTCGCAAATATATCTGTTGCAGTTCCTCCTCGTACTGGCCAAGATGGATGTAGCTTACAGACAGATGAGGAACGAAGCGCTGCTCATGCTGCAACTCAAGCGGTTGCAGAAGGAGGTGAAGCAGAACATCCGGGTGCTGGAGGCGTCGGCCATCAACGGCGAAGGGCTGGAAGACCTTTACGAGTGGGTCACAGGAATACAGAAGCCCCAGAACATATATGAACTTACCTTTTGAAACAACTCTTTTTGACATTAATTATGTCAACGTTTTTCCTTTTTGAAGCTAAGATAGCAGTGCGTGGTTTTGTATCGACCCCTATGAATGGAAGTAAAGCATGGAACTTGCAAAAGAAGGATGAAAGTAGAATTAATGCAGTAGAAGTGAGATTTCTTAGATGAATGTGTTGTGAATTGCTTACACCTTCATCATTGGGAGAACGATATAAACTGTGTTGTGTTTAAAATAAATAATGTTTATATCGTTCTCCCGATGATGAAGGTCGAAGGCCTTCGAAACATGTCGAGAAAAATAAACTCAAAAGTGGAAAAAACAGTGTTTTAATTCATAAAAAAATCAGCATTATAGAATTCCAGCGTTAACGCCTTAAGTTAATCTAAAATTATATGATAGAGTGTTAATTGCAAATATAAGAAATGAATGCAGTGCGAATGAAAGTGTTATGAACGAAATAATGAAAGAATGGTAAATAAAGTATATTTAAAGACATAAATGGAACTAAAAACAGAGGAATGAAAATGTAACTTGTGATATTTGAATAATTTTTTTTGATTTGTTGAATTACATTTCAAACCAAAACAAAAAAATGTATTTTGTTTCTTGAACAATGATATAAAACTCCATATGAAATAATTAATACAAACGAAAACGTCTGTTTTCTAGAAGTTTTGAGTTTTTAATCAATTGAGAGTGCATGTTCGTGTCTTGCACAGTTTAAAATAGTGCCTCGATGTTCCAATCCCAGTCCAATGTTCCGGAGCCAAGAAATCCATCTTCTGTCCACACCTCGACGAGCCTACGAACAAAGTATAGCATCTTACCTTATCAAATAACTGTGTGGAACATAAGTGAAATTTCAAAAAACAAAACAAACGTGGATCGTTCAGTCTAAAGAATCATTTTGCAATGGTGTGTGTAACAGTGTACTTATAAATATTTGGACATAATCGTTTTATAATGTGTTACAAACCAAATTAACCCTTATAGTCCGGCTGGCTACAACAGCAGTCCGCATATATTCTCCGTGTTTAACGTGTAATATCCCGTAAATTTACTACGACGGATCAAAAGTTAAAATGTGTATTATATACTATTGTGTATTCTCTGCGATTTAGCGTTAAACTTTCATCCTTTTTATAAAAAGATTTAATTTAATTAAAAAAAATTGTATTGCGTGTCCCATATGGATCACGGCTCGCGGCCAATCATCACACACACAGTTGCATAACCGCCGAGCTACGAAGTTTTGGTTTCTCGTAATGTGTCGGAATCTTTGATTTTGAGTGTGTGTTTACTAAGGGTGTCTCTTATATCATTATTAGTTATCAACGACAAAATGTTTTGGTTTCATTAATTGTGTGGTCTGTTTTATTGTACGGGTGTGAAACTTGGACCCTGAAAGTTAACTCAATGAACAGACTGGAAGCATTTTAAATGTGGCTCCATCGCCGAATGCTCAGAATTCCCTGGACAGACATGGTTACCAATACCGAAGTCCTGAGGCGAGCTAGAGTTGACAGGGAATTGTTATCAACTATCAAGGTCCGAAAGATCTCATATCTGGGTCATATACTGCGTGGGGAAAAGTACCACCTTCTCCAACTGATATTGGAGGGAAAAATTGAGGGACGCCGAGGGCCCGGAAGGAGACAAATGTCCTGGCTGCGAAACGTGAGGGAGTGGACCGGCATCCGAAGTGTTAAGGAGCTGTTCCGAGCCGCGCAGGACAGGGACAGGTTTGCCGAGGTGATCGCCAACGTTGGGGGGACCCGACAGGGCACTTGAAGAAGAAGAAGAATTAACAACATTTTCAATGTAATATATTTTTATTTGTTTTCTTAAACTCAAAATGAAACAAAAAAAGTCTGATTAGTTTTATAAGATAAAAAATGTAAAACATTTGATTTCATAATAAAATTTAATTGATATATTTATGTATTTTGTGTGAAGAATAATTGAATTGTTTACAAGAGCGTTCGGATTGTTTTAAATTCTCGCCGGCCTTTAAGGGTTAATCAAATAGGTTAACAACAATAGAAACGAGTGCTCTGTCTCGATGCCTAATAGAAAACTGACGATTGCATAGCGACCCAATAGTGTCCAATACACACACTATTCCAAAATGACTCTTTTGGCTGAATGATCATTAGTATAAAGTTGTAAATTTTTATATTTTGTCTGAAGGGTAAAATATATGATTAAAATACAAATCAATACTCCAATACAGAAACACGGGTAGGACAGTCGTGTCTCTTCAAATGGCACCCCCCGAGGCAGGTTGATTCTACAATCTATTGTTGTTGAATGATGTAAAACTCACTGCCTGCAGGTATATTCGCGAGCTAATTACTAAATGTAGTTTGCACCTGAAATGCAATAACTAAGAACTGCATGTGTTACATTTGAAAATACGTTTCCAATAGTTTATGTCGTGTGAGTCCGCGAAAATTTCGCTCAGATCTCTACCAGTCCAGCAAAGGGAGTCACCTCTGACGTGACCACAGAATTTTGTCGCTGTGGTCATATGGTACATGAATCGTGACACAATGAATCAGTTAAATATTACCCAGCCATTAAATATTGATAGAATAACATGTACAAAAACTAGCATCCGATTAGGATAAATACCCTTCCTGTAAACATTGTGCGGCAAAAGTGGGTCTCAAGATTAACATTTCCAAGACAGCAGACTTGTGTCCGAGTGTCCAGAAATGACTCCACCCCAATCTCGCTCCACGGCGTCCCTCTTGTGACTACCTCTGCACCCTCATTAGTATGATAGCAGGCTTGGGAGGTACGAGGAAGATGTAGCCATATGGACCAGGTGATAAGATCTACACAGAGATGAAAAGATTGGCTGAAGACAGGACTGAGTGGAGAGAACGAGTGTAGCTTGTTGCAGACCGATCCGCAGGATTGTACAGATGAAGTGATTTAAAAAACATGTTTAATTTAATTAATTGATTCTGCGAGATAAAACTATCCGTGTTATGACTGTCCAAGACAGGTATCCAGAACATAAAGACAGATACTCTTTCTTGAATCATAAATAAGACGTGTAGATATCAAAGCGTGTGCCATGCTTGGAATAACCTTAAGGCGACTGAGGTGACTCTGAGAATGGACGACAAAAAGCAACGAAGGACTCTAAAATACTTTTTTTAAGGACGACGAAATAATCAATATCGCCAGTAAAGTTGACTGCGAATGTGAAGACAGAAGTGAAAATGCAGACGTGGATGATTCACAAGAAATAGGTTACGACGAAGCAAAAAAAGCTGCAGACATTATATTGTAATATGTTGGAGCAGCAACAAGATTCAACGGCATTGGATGCGATGGATATATAAAAATGAAGAGACCTGGCTTTCAAAAAATCTTTTACAGGTAAAAAATAACAGATTTTTTCAAACAATGATACAGTATGTATTTACATTAGGTTTTCAAAGTTTATGTAACTTCGTAATATTAAAAAAAAAATTGTTTCTTTACGTACAATATTACAGTGCATATAATAAAATAAATTGCAATAACGTCGGAATTGTTTTTTATTCATGACACCTGATGGAATATGTAGGATGTTTTTGATTGGTCAATCATCGACTAGCCGGGTACCAGGCAAGACTCTCGCGGATGTGCTCTCAGAGTGTTAAAATGTTTTGGGCACATAGCCCAGACAACCTTGAAAAGCCCATTACCATTTTTTATCCAACTTATCACAACAACTATAAGCTATTAGCTGTCATGGGCTTGATTGATGACACTGGTCATTAGCTGTTGCGGGATTGATGAGATTTGACGACCTTCGTGGCCGAGTGGTAAGTGCATTGACTGCCACCCCGAAGGTTCCAGGTTCGATTGCCGGCGAGGGCAGTGTGATTGTCACACTGTCTATGGTCTGGTGTAGAATTCACATGACAATAAAATGGCGATAGATTAGCTACCATGTCACGAGAATCACTATGATAGCTTTAATAATACCTTTTACATCAATTTGGCTCATGCTGTCATGATGTAAAGAGCGATTCAACAAAATAATAATATTAATTGGCGGGTCGAATTTTGTCCGCATAGTTCGGAAACCCCCGGTTGACAGGATGGATACGGTCTTCAATCAAGAGGAATACAACTGAGAAGAAGAGAATTTTCTTGAGGACCTCGGATCAACCAGCCAAATGGGTAACCGGCCACGTCCTGGTCCCGACCAGACTAGTTAAGAGGGATCACACTGTAAGTAAGATATCAAAAGTAAATTAAGCGTGAAATCTGAATTAGCCGTCCTTCAGGAGATTATCAGCGATGGAGGGCTCCTTCTTGATGTAAGTTCTTTTCCTCCCGGAGAGCATCCGCGGTATCATGTCCAGGGAAATGTTGTGGGCTTTGACGAGGTGGTTCTTTCTCTTCCAGTTGTCAATGAAGGCCTTGGAGCAGTAGTCGCACTTGTAGGGGAGCTCCCCGGTGTGGATTCGGTTGTGACGGGACTGAAAATACATTCCAATGTAAGGTAACATCACGGCAATCGGAGAATAACATTTTGAAAACATTATATTTTCACAACACTTTTTTGCTAACTAACTAACTAACCACTCTTCCCTCAACCATTTGTTCCATATGTCCAAACCATCTTAGTGATCCTTTCTAAATTTTATTTAGGAAGCATTCATCCGCCCCACATTCCTTTCTAACTTCTTCATTGAGTATTCTATCATACATTGTTTTTTGTATATTCTTCGAAGTGATCTCATTTCTATGGCATTTATTTTAAGTTGGGAAATTAACTAACCATCACGCCGTCACTCCGAAGGGGTAGGCAGAAAGAATGGACTGCCACACTTTTCTTTCCTGACATATTTCTCTCGCTTCCTCAACATTCATACAGCGTGTCGATTTCTCTGACTCCTCAAATGGCCGACATTCAATATTTGATTGATTTGATCGTGCCACGTTTTCCTAGGTCTTCCTTTATTTCTGGTTCCATTTACATCGTTAACATATACTTTTTTTACCGTTCTTTCTTCATTCATTCTTTCCATATGTCCAAATGATCGTTGTATACTTTCTTTCGCTCTATATTACGTCATAAGAATCAGCATTTGAAATTCATAAGTCATAAGTTGTTCTACCACGCATATGTTTTAAAGGCCTCGTCTCTATTGCATTTATTCTACTATAATCCTTCTTCCGCCGGTTCCATGGAAGAAAGCGAAAGAGGAAAGGAGTGACAGAGTTTAGGTTGTGCAAAGCGCCTGATTATTCTGATAGGTGTGAATGTAGAAGAGGCGCTAGAGTTATGTCAGGATAGAACAGTGTTGGCGGAGGGGACTCACCAGGCTGCTGCTATTGTTGAAGCCCTTCTGGCACACGCCGCACACGTGCGCCCTCTCGTTGGCGTGGGACCTCTCGTGGCGCCGCATGCCCGACTGCACGGAGCAGCGGAAGGGGCACACCGAGCACGCGTACGGCTTCTCGCCCGTGTGCACCCGCATGTGCACCACCAGGTTGCCGACTGCAACAAGACACCGGGACATTACATCGTGATATTATGACATCGGGACAATACGACATTATGATATTATAATAATAATAAAAATGTTATCATAACATTACGACATCAAGTCATTATGGCATCAGGACATTATGAAATCAGGATATTATGACGTGGGAACATTATTACATTAGGACATTACGGCATCAGGACAATGCGACATTATGGCATCAGGACAATATGACATTATGGCATTAGGACAATACGACATTATAACTTCAAGACATAATGACAACAAAAAAAAATGTTATCATAACATTATGAGATCAGGTCATTAAGGCATCAGGACAATACGACATTATGGCATCAGGACAATACGACATTATAACTGCAAGTCATTATGATAACAAAAAAAAGTGTTATCATAACATTATGAGAACAGGACAATTTGACATTATGCCATCAGGACAATACGACATTACGGAATCAGGACAATACGACATTATGGCATCAGGACAATACAACATTATAACTTCAAGGCATTATGACTTAATTTTTTTTTTATCATATCATTATGAGATCAGGACATTATGGCATCAGGACAATACGACATTATGGTATCAGGACAATACGACATTATGGTATCAGGACAATACGATATTATAACTTCAAGACATGACAATTAAAAATGTTATCAGGACATTACGGCATCCGGACAATACGACATTATGGCATCAGGACAATATGACATTATAACTTCAAGACATTATGACAACAACAAAAAATGTTATCATAATATTATGAGATCAGGATAATATGACATTATGGCATCAGGACAATATGATAATAAATAAAAATATTATCAGAACATCACGACATGAGGACATTACGACATTTCTAAAAAACAGACGTGTTCATTCGTATTAGAATTCGGGAGATTAATTTGGATAAAGGCAGGGTAGGGCACTCACTCTGCGCGAAGCTGGCTCCACAGAGATGGCAGAGATGGGGCTCGTCTCCGTGGTGCAGGCGGCTGTGGTTGACCAGCGCGCACTTCATGTTGAAGCTCATGCGGCACTTGTCGCAGCCGTAGGGCCGCTCCGCCGTGTGCAGGCGGCGGTGCGTGATGAGCTGCCCGCGCTGCTTGTACGTCTTGGGGCACAGCGGGCACGCAAACGGCCGCTCGTCAGTGTGGATTATCTGGTGCTGCGTGAGGTAGTGGGACCGCGTGAAGCCTGGGGAATGAACAGAAACAATTATTTAGCTTCTTTTTCGATTTTTCAGCCTAAATCAATGGTCAGCAAACTTAGTTGACCTTTTGAACGGGTTAATATGCTCCATTTTATTTATACCCCTACGCAGCACATATTTTCAAATACCTATGTACGCAATTAAATGTTAAATTATAGCATTATGGCATGATCTATTGGACTATATAGACAGAACAGATTATACTCTACAATATGAAAACAGTGGGTCAACACTCTTAGATGTCTATAAAAACAAAAACATCAAATTTAATACAATAACATACCGTGTCTTTGAAATGTGGTCGCTTATCTTAGTGACCCTTTCTTCATTTTATTTAGGATGCATTCATCCGCCCAGTGGCGGTACTTTCATACATGCCGAAAAGCCCGGCTTGCCTTAAAAAACCTATGATAAAACGATGTTTTTTGCGCATTTGAGCCGTCTACGAATGAAATAATATTTTCAATTTTCACGCGAGTTAAAGCAATTTAATTCGTTGCGTTGCAAATGACTCCGCTGACATGCGCAGAAATGACCTACGTTCCACTCATACGCGCCGTATTTTATTTCACTCATAGGTACCGTAGGTGAGATGCCCGCGAAATCGCCTACGTCCATATGTTTTATTTCATGTTTTTGATAGGCTTCGTATTGGGCATGCAAAATGTAAAAGGGTCTTTGTCGCACTTATGTATTTCTGGCTTGTAGCTAGGTGCATATATACCAGAATACCATATCTACAATTTTTTGTACGGATTTGAAGCCGGGCTTTACACTCTGAAGTATGTTACTATTCGATGTGTCACGAACTTAATTTCTATTGTCAGAATGTTATCTGTCATTTACGTAATGTGCAGGAATGTTACGAAAAGAATAATTATGTGATTTCTTTACGAACATTTATTTATAATTCGTGTTTCGAAAAGTGTTTAGAAATTTGTTTTAGATGGAAAATGCGTCTTAAATGGGATATTAAATCAATCAATTCACGAAATTCATTTAGAAAGATAAAACTCTTTTAATCTGGAAAAATACATTATCGTGTTATATTATAAAACAAAAAAGTCGGACGGGCTTGCCTTACTGGTTGACCATAGGCATGCCACTGCATCCGCCTTACATTCCTTTCTTACTTCATCATTAGGTATTCTATCATACATTGTTTTTCCGCACATACTTCTTAGTCACCCCATTTCTATGGCATTTATCATACTTTCATCCTTCTACTGCCTTTCAAGCTTCGCCTCCATACACAAGGGCCAGCACTAGAACTCCATTGTGCACTGCCATCTTTGCTTCAGTGGATATATTTATATTTGCAGTGATGACTTTGAGTCCAATATTTAATTTGTTTCCTGCTCCAACCCTTCTTTTGATATCTTTCTCCATTTTTCTTTATAATAATATTAGCCAAAAAGATTATTTTTGATTATTAAATTTTATTGTCAAATTTAATCTGATCAGAATCCCGTTGGATCGGACATTACCGTAAAAAAAATTGGAAAATCTGAGATGAAAATCTGATGTTATTATTTTTTTTTTAAATGTTATGCTGTTCATTTTCTTCAATATTAACCCTCTCTTCCCTGAGATGGGTATATTCTACACGTTGCTTCTAAAATCCATCAATATCTTTATAAATATAATAAACACAAGGTTAAGATTTTAGGTATTCCTCCATAATATATTTACGCATTGATTTAAAAAATAATATTAATAATAATCAGAATGTACGGAGGTGAACATCAAAAACAAATTTGCGTATAAACAGCGCTTTGAGAGCGCGACACTATATTCACATCTCACTCTTGCATACTTCACTGTGGAAGCGCGAGGAGCTCAATGTTCTCACTGCCCGGCAGTAGCTCTCGGGCTTGCAACCAGAGTGGACCTATGCCCGTTCCGTGAGCGTTGCCAGATGTTTTTTTAATGTTTTCAGCAAATAAATCTCAATTATAATTTTTGACTTCAATTATAATTAATTAAGGGGATTAGCTATGAATGTTCTTATTTTTCTGATTTAAAATTGCTAATTTTTGATTGGGTACTGACTACCCAACACAGGAATGCGCGTTTTTATTTTAGCACCGTAAGGGAAAGGTTAAACGAGATGTCTTACCTTTGTTACATTGCTCGCAAACGTATTTTCTGTAGTCACGGTGTTGCTCCGCTAAATGTACGTTCAATTCTCGCTTTCCCACAATGGCACACTGGCAAACGGGACACGCGTATTCCTTCTTCAGCTCCTTCACACTCTTCAGCGGCTTGCTGGACAGCTTGCTTCTCTTCTTCAGCCCGTGCTTTTCCTTACACTTCTTCAGCGGTCTGCGTTTGCTCCTCTTCCTACGCTGATGGAACGACCCCGCTTCTGATAGCTCTTCCCCCTCGACCAGCCCGAGATGAAACGAGAAGTCCTCGGCATCGTTTGTATCCGACAACGAGAGACTCTCGTCCTTGATAGACGGAAGGTTAACATCTGATAAGAGATTCTCGTCCTTGATGGATGCTAGGTTTTCTCCTTCCTCTTTGATCTCAAGGTTCTTGCTCTGTGTAAGGTAGTAACGAAGGCTCGTATCGGTGGACTTGCATACGTTGATGAAATTGTAACAGCTACTGATACTCTGCATGCACTGCGGACAAACGCTGAACGGAAGGCCATCGTCTTCTGCTACCTGCAATGTAAACGAAACGGTATTGTTAATTTTCATTATTTTCACCATTAACACGTTGAGTGACATATATCTGCGTCAAAGTATAGTCTATAACCACGCTGAGGATGCGTGTTTGCGTCATGCTCCTATAACGTGTGTATCAACAGATTTTTGGAAGCGGAATTCCCGCTGTGTAGCATTCAGCATGCTATCGTATTATATGCTGCAGCGAACATGTTAACAATACAAACATATATTTTTGAGATAAGATTAATTTGTGGAAATATACTTTTGTCACTTATGCAGATAAAATAAGTCAATTTTGTGCTATCAAGACTCGGATTCTTGACAAGACAATTCTTAACTCGGAAAAAATTATTGGAGACTGATTTTCTAAAGTGAAATAAATATTTAAATTGTGGATGAATATTTGGAGACTTTACTCTCCAATACTTAGGGCATATAATCTCCAATATTAGGTATTAACGATGCAATATTTGGAGTTTTTATTCTTCAAAATTTTTAGTATTTACTCTCCAATATTTGGGGTATTTACTCTCCAATGTTAGGAGTATTGATGATCCAATATTTGGGATATTTATTCTCCAAAATTTGGAGTATTTTGGAGTCAAATGCCGTTCTCTGGACCATGGCAGGCGAAAAGCCAATTAGAGAACAAGTCGCTAGGCGCAAGTGGCAGTGGATCGGTCACACTCTGAGACGGAACCCAGCCTGCATCGCTCAGGGCGCACTAGACTGGTCCCCTATGGGGGGAAAGAGAAAGCGAGGCAGACCTAGAGCCACCTGGAGAAGAACCCTGCAGGACGAGGTTAAGGCAGCAGGTCTCACTTGGGACGATGTTAAGCATCAGGCATGCGATAGAGTCGGGTGGAGAAGATTCCTTGAGGCCCTATGCACCACGGAGGTGTGACAGGACAAAAAGAAGAAGAAGAAGAGACGGTGTAGAATTCACGTGACAATAAAATGGCGATAGATTAGCTACCTATCACATGTCACGAGAATCACTATAATAGCTTGCTGTCATGGTGTAAAGAGTGATTCAACAAAATAATAATAATAATAATATTAGAGGTATTAACGATCCAATATTTGGGGTTATCTATTGCATCCATATGGATATCCAATATCCAATAGTTATCCAATATGGATCCAATATAATAATTTTGAGTATTTACTCTCCAATATTTGAAATATTTATTCTCCAATATTTGGACTTTTTACTCTCCAATATTTGAGTTATTTTTTCAATTCTCCAATATTTAGGTCTCTCATTTGTTCCCCAATTCTCTCCAATCATTGAGAATAATATAGAATATCAATGAGGTATTAACAGAAGGCGAATCTTCTGGCTCCAAAGCATGAGGTACTAGACTGGTATAATAAATGTTGAGCTGTTTCGAGCTGCCAGAGACAGAGCAACAGAGATGCCTACTCACTAGAAGACTCTCCAACATATGGAATATTTATTCTCCAATATTTAGAGTATAAGAAGTTGCTTTAATCCTGTTTAAAATTGATGCAGCATGCCAAATTAATATCTTAAGTTATATAATTTATATGTTTTTGTAATTTCAAATTGAAGAATGCAAATTATTTAATTTGGTGTCTCGTCTTTTTGGGGAATTTTAACGAATTGGTAGATACCATAAAATATCTCATCGTAGAAAACACATTATTTATCTTTTGCTCAATTGGCATATTTAAAATAAACATGTTTTTTTTAAATGCACAAAATAAGATAATATTAAATAAAAATATAACCTATAAGCAAGGAAATATTATATCATTGATGTATTTGAATTCGTATTTACTAATTCCTACATGTAAATATAAACTAAAAATCAAATGAAACAAACATACCTCGATTGACGTGCAAAATGTAAACATTTCAACTATTTTTTCAGTCATTCTCATAAGATCTGATATTTGAATTGAGTCGTTAGCATTCACCATACAGGCGCGACACACTTTATATAATTTAACATCCATTTTATCGGTTTACCTAGCGACTAGACCGTGTTATTTTGTTAAATTTTAGTTTATCGAAAAAAAAATGACAGCACCTTTTATTTTTCTCATAATATAGAATCAATCCACATTCCACCAGAGACAATAAAGATATAGTACCAGAGACAATATGGGAAAAGATACACTTCAAAAATAATGTACGAATACATCGGTTTTGTAGCGAAATATTGAGGATTTCGGGTTTTTAGAAATCAAATTTCAGTATTAGACATAACTGTGGAAGATTAATCTCAAGTCGTAAGTATCCCTTGATCCCGAGGCAATCGATAATACATAAGCAGTTATGATATACTTAAATCGTTTCCAGGGAATCAATATTTAGATATAAATTCAAATATTGAGTTTTTCTTCTTTTCTTTTACGCCTTCCTTATTGTTAGCAATGTATTAAGCCACACCAATTACCTTAAGTATCGTATTCCGTTCCATTAGCTTGGGTATATAAACAGTAACACGTTTAATTCTCGCCACATTTGATAATGCAAGGCAAAACATGTCATTTCCATAAAATAAAATGAAACTTCTAGAAGACGTTTTTATTCATATTACTCGTACTTACCCTGTAATATATTCAAGTCTGTAAACTAGTTGCAATGAATTTTTACTCTCAACGAAATATTGAGTACCATTTAAGATTACTTCACATGATCCATTCTATTACATTCTAGTTCATTACGATAAGATTTATTAATATCTTTGATACAACTACTCTCACGAGTAAACACCAAAACTAGAATTTAATTTTCCATCCAAAATTCATATTTTAGAATGAACATTACTTTATTTTATCTAACATCAATGATAAATCACCATTACCGAATTATCGCGCATTGAAGTATACAAATAACACAATAAACAACTGTCTCATCTACACTATTTGCGTCTTACCCTGGCTTCACTACCTCTATATTTGGGAGTGTGAGGGCAACAAGTTATAAGTCGTATGCCATCCTTCGATCAAATTTCGAATATTACGTCAATTGATTTTCTTTTTTAATTATACATTATTTCTGACGCGTTCATCTGCCTTCATCTTTATACGGTATTCCATCATACATTGATATTCGGCACATTCTTCTAAGCGATCTCATTTCTACGGCATTTATCTTACTTTCGTCCTTCTTCTAACTTATCCAAGCTTTTCCATACATAAGCTTTGGTACTAGAACTCCACTGTCATCTTTGCTTTAGTAGAAATATTTCTATTTGCAATGATAATTTAGAGTGCAATATTTATTGTGTTCCCAGCACAAATCCTTATTTTGATGTCTTTATCCAATGTTTCATTTATTGTGAACATGCTTCCCAGATAGATAAATTTGTTTTAATAATTTATTTTTAAGAAAGTAAAATTATTTGTTGATAGATAACCTATTTACATTGTAACTATCTATTTTAAATGCAACCATAAAGCACTACTTTGTTATGTTTTAATAATGATAACAATAGTACTTATTTATAGAGATTAAAAATAATCACATACGAGTATGCGTACTTCCAGTACTGACATAGAACAGAAATGATTACACCCGCCTATTCTACTATAATATACAGTCTCTTCGCTTCGGGGAGATGATTTGCAATAGTGTTAGTAACACCTAATATGGTAAATTGGTTATAGAACGTGATCTGATTGGTTCATGGGTCTTAGTGTATGGCATTAGCTTCTAAAATACTCATTCATTCATCATCAGCCGTCTGTCATCAACTGCTGAACGTAGGCCTCTCCCAAAGCACGCCACCGCCCCCTATCCATTGCCGCTCCCATCCATCCATGTCCAGCAATCCTCTTCAGATCGTCGGTCCAGCGGGCAGGGGGACGTCCATATCTACGGAATCCTGTACGCGGTCTCCACTCCAGAATCCGTATTCCCCTTCGGCTGTCGGTTCTCCGACAGATATGGCCAGCTCACTGCCACTTCAGCCCGCCGATCCATAGAGCCACCTCAGTCACCTTGGTTTGTTGTCTAATAAATTCGTTTCTAAATCTGTCCCTCAAGGTTATTTCAAGCAAGGCTCTTTCCATAGATCTAAAATACTCGGTGAATAGAAAATTACTTCTTCTTCTTGAAGCGCCATGTCAGGTCCTCCCGACATGGGCTATCATCCTGGCGTAGGCCTCTTTGTCCTCTACCTGACGGCTCATTGTGATGTCCTAGGGAGTTTGCTCAGAGTGGTTTCCCTTGTCTTCTTTGGAGGATTTTCTATCGGGGTTTCCTTCCCTTAGCTGGGAGTATCCAATTTTATGGCGCTGGAAATTCGCCAAGCGCCCTCTCTCTATCTGCTATGACAGTGGTCTGAGAGACCACTCGAGGACGCTAGAGAGTTGGACTTGGTAGTAGTGTTGTTGCAACATGGCGCATTACGATATGGAAAATCTCCAAGATCAGCCCCATCTTCAAGAGCGGCCCGAGAGAATCAGTTGAAAACTACAGACCTGTAGCAATACTGTCTGCTCCGCCAAACTCTTCGAATCTATTATTTATAAAATGATTCTCCCTAGAATTGAACCCTTCATAATTTCAGAACAACACGGATTCAGGAAGGGGCGCTCTACTGAAACCAATCTCATGATTTTCACAGAATATGTGACAAGGGCTTTGGACAATGGTCACCAGGTTGACTGCTCTTATAATGACTTTTCTAAAGCCTTTGATACCGTCAACCATGATGTACTTCTGCGAAAGCTGTCGGAAATTGGTTTCTCTTCAAAGTTGGTTTTATTTTTTATTAGCTACCTGAGGGAGAGGAAACAGTTTGCTTCATACGGTATATTTCAATCTGCACTTTTTCCCGTATATTCCGGAGTGCCACAGGGCTCAAACCTTGGTCCACTCCTCTTCACCATCTTCATTAATGATGTCGCGAGGGTTATACAATTTTCGCGATTTCTTTTATTTGCAGATGATCTTAAATTATTCCTTGAGATAAAAAGCCCCGAAGATTGCCTCCATCTCCAGTCAGATATAAATAATATCGTCCGCTGGAGTAAAACCAATCAAATTTATTTCAATATCTCTAAATGCGTAATTTTATCTTTTACGAGAGCATTGCGTACTGTTTATTACAGATACACAATGGATAACCAGCAACTTAAGCGTGTTTCAACGATAAAGGATCTTGGTATCGTTTATGAAAGTAGGCTGACTTTCCATGCTCACATCGAGAAAATATGTGGAGTTGCACTGAAAATGTTGGGATTTATTCTCCGAACTGGTAGAGTTTTCAAGAATCCCTATGTTTTGCGAATTTTGTATAACTCATTGGTCCGGAGCCGGCTCGAGTGTGGCTCGGTGATATGGAGTCCCCACGAGGCGAGATACTCGCTCATGTTAGAGAGGGTTCAGAAAAGATTTCTGAGATATCTCTACATGAGGGAGTTTGGTAGCTATCCGTGGCTTTATCCCACTGCATTCCTCTTGGGCATGCTGGGGACCAATAGTTTACAGATAAGAAGGGATGGGTGCACACTTACCCATTTCTTCAGACTTATCAGGGGATTCTTTGAGAACTCCGTCATCTTGGAGGCTATCCATCTTTATGTTCCGGATGACTATCTTCGACAGCGTCAGCACAGACCGTTTTATCTCCCAGCATGCAGAACCAACCTGCCTCTGGTGATGCCGGTGGGGAGAGCAATTAAACTGCTGAACATGATCGCTTCGGAGATCGATGGCTTTCATATTCGTGAAAGTACATTCAGAAGACAAATACTCTTGACTTTGGAGAGTATTTTGTATTCCTAATGTCGAACCATCTATCATGCGTTCCTGGTATTATATATTCCTTATGTTTTACCTGTTCTCAATAGATGCCTTAAAATATAAAAAATGTTTGTAATGTCTTTTGAGAAAATAAACTGATTTGATTTGATATTTTTAGGGCTATACTTTCCAGCAAAGCATACTCTATCGTAGCCCTACTACCCATCCAAACCCCTAAAAAATTACTATCTCGAAATTAGGAAAATGGCAGGATATGTTTGTGTTTGTGGGTTTGTTTTTGAATTTCCTCTGACTTCCGTGTGAACGTTTCCCTTCAATTTTCTTTCCGCAGTTGTCTCTGAATGATGGCACCCTCAACACTCGTCATATTGACAAGTAAATATGCTGTCATTTGTCCTGCCATTTTACATTTAGGTTCCTTTGTAGACAGCATTGATGTCTTCTATATGGGGTATATGTTTCTATTAATAGAGATATTAAAGTTATTTTAAACAAAATGTAACAGCTAAACACCTCCGGTAAGGGAAGGTTAAGAACCTCAACCTAATTAAACTAATTTTAAGTGTGGCAACCCTGAAATGTCAAATGTTCGTGGTTCGCGGTATTTTGACACGTTTTTGAAGTGGGGAGGTTAGCTTTCACAAATATACAGATATGTAGGATAAAAAGTTTTTATTTTATTTGCATTAACAGGAATAAAAACTTCATTCTGTGAACGATTTCTTGTTCACGCTTTCTAAATATTTGGTACTTACTTGCAATTTCACACTAATTGCACAGGTTCTTGTTAAATCCATAATATTGCTAGCCTAATATTTTCCTCTACACACGAAGGTCGTGCAGCTGATCTTGAATGAATCAATACAGCGTTATCATCGAAAATAAATCGCGTATTTTCTGTGTGAGATAATTCAATGTTTGTCTTGACCTCCGAGGGTTAATTTAACTGGAGTAAACAATATTGATAATAATGTTGTTCCATAATAATTGTTTGATTTCGCGGTACTTACGCACCGCCCGCTGCATTCCGCTGCCGAGAAAATTGCGGCAATAAAAATTCACTGTGTATATAAGCTTAAGTGGATTCGTAAATGTTTTCGCTTAAAACAAGTTCGTTTAGAATGAGCAAAGCCATTCTACGAAAATCTTCGAATAGAGTGATCAACAGAGGTGTAACTTCCAAAACTTCCATTCCAAACATGGAGAGCGCGGAATTCGACTATGAGGTAATTTATTTACTAATAACATTTCAAAAAATGAACACGGGTTACGTTTTGATTTTTAAATATAGTTAAGTACTTGAAATTATATTTATTTAAGTACCTACCCAATCTGATTACTGATAAAATTATCATCAATTAATATTATATGCAATATTTTCAATTTACTTCTTCTGATATATCATTTACCTCGATCAACTTTGTTTTATTAGTAATAATAATATATTTTTATTATTTTTTTAGTTAAATTCATTCAAATATAAAAATATATTTTTTTAGAATGTCACATATTTCAGAATTTAATAAAACTTTTGTTTACTTAACTTATACAACCGATATAGTCCACTGCTGGATATAGGCCTTCTCTACATTTCTCCACATTAGCACACTGTGCCTTATGCACTAGCAATTTATGTCATCAGATCATTGTTTGAAGGGTATCTCTCTATCTTCACGAGGTCTTCATTCTAATTCATCTTTGATCCCCTAGTTTGACAGTATTAAACGCCATATTTTACTTACTTAAACAGCCATTGTCGTCCAATGTTAGACATAGGCCTCCCCCGTATTTCTACACGTATTTCTTTGGACTACTTCTACGAAGCGCCAAAACTTAATTGATCACTCCCCAGTATCTACATCCGACACAGATATCTCTCCTAAAAAATCAATAAAACTTCTTGGCGTCTATCTAGAGACTGATCTTTCATTGAAAACTCAAATCAATAAAGCAGTCGGCAATTGCTTCTTTCATCTAAGGCAATTAAGATCCATAAATAGAAATATTCCCGTTAAAACATTAATCAATTCCTTCGTCGTGTCCCGACTAGATTACTGCAATGGAGTCAACGCCAACATCCCCAAACAGCAAACAAATAAACTCCAGTCTGCAGTCTGTGCTGTGCCAAAGAGTTGTCACATAACACAGCATTTTAAGGAGCTCCACTGGCTGAAATATCCAAAAAGGATACAATAGAAGCACAAACTTTGGCAACCGAGCCTTCGCGGTAGCCGTTACTTCAGCCTGGAACAATCTTCCAGCAGACCTTAAGAGAATCCGAGAATCATATAGAGTTTAGATCGAGACTCAAAACACACCTTTTCAAATTATCATTTCCTGATAGGAAGGGCTGATCAAAACGTCAGGTGCAGCCCTCATACTAAATATGTTTATTATTACTGTTATCATTATTATTATTATTTTTTTTATCTATTTCATAAAACGGAGCATCTTCTACAGCGCCCTTGAGATGAGTAAATTATAAAAAATGGCACTCTATAAATTATCCAATTTATTATTATTCCTGGGGTCTCCCTCTCTTTGTTTTGTCCTCCCGGGGTCTCCACTCCACCACCCTTCTGGTCCATCTATCGTCTGCCAATCTGGCAACATGTCGCGCAAATAACCATTTGAGCTTTCGTACGTACGTACGTATTTCAGTATTTCTTATCCGGTCTAAGAGTCTTACATGTAGAATGGCTCTCTCATGTTTCCTTTATGCTAAATACCATATTCTAATATTGTATTATTGTTTTACAGAAAGCGATTTGTAAGTTGAATTCACTTCAATCAAATGTGGTCGCCATTGAGAATATAAAAGAGAGGATTCGAAGACGAGAGGTTAGAATGATTTCATTACTAATTATCCTTAAAATCTATTTTATTTTATTATTACATTTATTTAATCTATTTTATTGCTTAGTAATGAATTCTTTGGAATTCTGAATGTACTTCATTTTAATTGATAAAATAGCCAACTTTATGAGATTAATGCAAATGGTTATTTTTTAACCGTGGTTGCCTGGGCCTGGGTAATGCTCCAGTAACATGTTAAGTTGTCTGCCTACTCTAGGAAACATAATGGATATTACCAGACTTCGTAGCCAACAAAATAAAATACTGAAAATTGTCTGTGACATTTGACTCCAACCATACAGACAAACAAAACAACCGGACATACTAGATCTAACCAAATTTGAGACCTAGAAAATAACACAGAGTGATCATGGAAAATACAACAGACAGTACCTAAAAACTAATAAATAAAAACTCAGACATGCACAGCCACTGGACTAGAAACTGTAACAGATATCACTTACCAAAACCACGGACAAAGACAAGACAATCTAGAAAATGTACAACATACTGAAACTCTATCACAACCTACCATTGAAACTAAAAGACTTGCCTAAAAATAAACCTCAAAATTCGTATATTAGCTTGTAAGATGTAAATATCATTGGGTTTTTCCAATAAATAAATAAAATATTACTGTCATCTCATCACTGTCAGTATTACCTGCAGCTTCGTCCATTAGCATGTGTTCTCTGTGTATTTTAAAGAGAAAAATGACAGTTTTTCCACCTTTCAAGAAGCAAAGAGAGGCTCTATTGATTTGAAAACAAACGGTAATCAAAGAGTATGAAAAACGTTTATGATATTGTAATTGATTTGCTGTGGTCAACTGTGTCGACAATTCTCTAAGATGAAGACAAGTTTCGTGCAACACTGTCCAAAATTGATATGTTAAGTAGTTCTGTCAAGTAATTTGATACTTTATGAATTAAAACACTTATATAAATAAAACAATTTTGTATTTAACCACGGTAGGGTTCTTATATTGATGCCAACTAGTTTCGCTTGGACCCAAGCTTCATCAGGGCAGTATAATAACTTGGGTCCAAGCAAAACTAGTTGGCATCAATATAATAACCCTACCGTGGTTAAATGCAAAGTTGTTTTATTTATATAATTATTTAAAATGTCTATCCACAAAGTGAGTGCTTTATATGAAGAATTAATTAAAACACTGTTTTTTTTCCACTTTTGAATTTATTTTTCTTGTCATTTTCGAAGACTTTTTACCTTCGAAGCATGTAAAATAAAATCAAAAGTGGAATAAACAATGTTTTAATTCATGAAAATTTCATTATTATGGAATTCCACAGTGTAGGTTTATATAAAACAAAACAAAAAATAATAAATATATATGTATTGCAATGTGAAATACACGTTTTTATCAAGGACATACACGTTTAAATACTCGTAGATTACTCATATTTAAGGTCACATAAGAGCTTACAAGTGTACTCATTACAAGAGCTTGGTAACTTTCCAGGCAATTGCATTATTTCAAGTATGTCGGATATTAACGTGATCTGATAGAGACCAGGATTATAACCATATAAAAATAATCTATTATATGTATTAATCATTATCGTGTACTTGAAACTCATTTCATTAGGGTATTAGAAAATCCAATTCTGTAACGCTTTTGTCATATAATTCTGTAATAAATTAAATATACTAAGTTTTATTACATTTATTCTTCTATTTCTAAACGGTTTCAACAACATAGGATGTTTTTATTTTAGAAATGTAATATATGTCCAAAAGATGCCAGCGAGTCATTAAAACCATTCGCAAATACAAGAAAAATAAGTAGAATATAACTAAATATATGTATTCTTTATCAACTTGAGACATTTGTGGAATTCCATATTTATGATTTGTCTTTGAAAACCACTGTTTTTTCCACTTTTGAGTTTATGTTTCGCAATGTATTTTGAAGGTATTGTACCTTCATCATCAGGAGAACGACGTAAACTAAACTGTCATATTTTTTCTACCTCTTGTACTCTGTCCAATTTTATTTTTGGTTAGTTTATTTCGTGCTCCCGGCGATGAAGGTTTAAAACGTTCAAAACATGTCGAAAAAAATAAACCTAACAGTGGAAAAAGCAATCTTTTAATTTATAAAATAATAAAAAAACTAACTAACTAACTAACCATCACGCCGTTATCGCCACAATGGCCTGTCCTGGCATACCTCTCGGGCTTCCTCTACATTCATACATCGTACCATGTTACGTACGATTATTCCGACTTCAAATGTGGCCGCCTTTTAGTAATTGATTAATTTGGTCATGCCATGTTTTCCTCGGTCGTCCTCGGCTTCTTTTTCCACTCACGCTGCTTGTGTACATCTTTTTAACCATTCTACTCTCATCCATTCGTTCCATATGTCCGAACCATCTCAGGGATCCTTTTTTAATTCTATTCATGATGCAGTCATCTGCTTTACATTTCTTTCTTATTTCATCATTCGATATTCTATCATACAACGTTTTCCCGCACATTCTTCTTAGTGATCTCATTTCTACGGCGTTTATTCTGCTTTCATCCTTCTTTTGCCAGCTCCAAGCTTCACTTCCATACATGAGGGCTGGCACTAGAACTCCATTGTGTACTGCCATCTTTGCTTCTGTGGATATATTTCTCATCAATCAAGTATATATATTTATAAAATCTTTTTTATTTTGATCTTCCTAATGTAGACCTTGAGGCCTGTATCTTCTGATTGGCATCTTGATGAAAAATTGCATTGCCATGATCTTATATCTTAAAAAGTCATTTTGTAATTCTATTTGTTCTTGGACCCTTATTGTAGGACTGCGTGAACATCAAGGAGATAATGAAGTATCTGGACCGTGTGGGGATCTGCAGTAAAGAGATGGGCGAGATATCTGTCATCCACGTAGCCGGTACTAAAGGAAAGGTAATATTTGGCTTCTTTTTCTTCTTCATCCTTCCTGTAGACACATGTGGTCTGTTCTCCAGAGGGTTGCATATTATTGTAATTATTGTAAATGATACATTCTTCTTCTGGTACCGTGTCAGGTCCCCCTAACATTGGCGATCACTGCAGCGAAAGCAACTCTATCCTGCCCTACTTGGAACAGGTCTTCAACTCTCCCATTCCTGCCTAATCCCTTATATTCTGCAGCCAAGACAAATGCCTTCTGCCAACTCCACACCATCCCTCTACCTTGCCCACGATTATCAGCCGAAGGCGGTGGTATTTTACTTCCCTTAGCACATGATCCGAATACGAGACCTTTCCAACCTTCACACTCGACAACAGCTCTCTATTGGTGTATTCTTCTTCTGTCTGTGTCCTGTCAGGTCTCCCCAACGTTGACTATCACCCTCATAGTGATGACCTGGGGAAAAATATCCAGAGTGGTATCCCCTTGCCTTCTCTGGAGGATTTTCTGTCGGAGTTACCTTCCCTTAGCTGGGTGTATCCAGTTTTATGGCGCTGGAAGCTCGCCATTCGTCCTCTCTATATCTGCTATGGCACTAAGTAATATGTGCCACATTGCCCGGGGTTCGTGGGGTCTTTTAAAGACCTCGTGGACGCTAGAGAGTTGGACTTGATAGTAGTGTTGCTGTTGTAAATGCAACATGGCGCCTTACGACATTTTGTAGAGGCATACTTTCCAGCAAAACATACCCCATTGTAGCCCTACTACCCTTTTGAACCCCGTTGGTGTATTAAGCCATATCAATTACCATATTCTGTCAATTTCTATACCCACTGCCAGCGGATGTAAGCTAATGTTCCATTGCTGTCCAGGGCAGCACGTGCGCCATGTGCGAGGCTATTCTGAGGCGGCATGGCTACCGCACGGGGCTCTACTCCTCCCCGCACCTGGTCTCCGTGACCGAGAGGATCCGCCTGGACGGCAAGCCACTCAGCAAGGAGGCCTTCGCCCGAAGCTTTTCGCAAGTCTACAACCAGCTCTACGAAAAACGGGTAACTAATTTTGTATATTAATTCATTCGTTGAAGCGGGTTCTAATTGCTATACCGGATAACCACATGTTTTAGTTACTATTGCGAATAATCATGTGTTTAAATTTTCATTTCAAATTACCATTCTGGAATACCATATGTTTTAATTGATACCGATAAAATATGTCTGTTTTCCAGAAGTTTATTATGTTTAATATGAATGCCTTCGACAGGCGAAACATGTCATTCACATTAAATATAATAAAACTTCTAGAAAATGAGACGTTTACATTCGTATTAATTTTTTAATATGAAGTCTTACATCATTTTTAAAGTAATAATAAATACCATGTGTTTTAATTACCATTCTGAATAACCATGTGTTTTAATTACCATTCTGAATATCTATGTGTTTTAGATACCATTCTGAATCACCATGTGTTTTAGATATCATTCTGAATAACCATATGTATTGGTAACATTCTGAATCACAATGTGTTTTAATTACCATTCTGAATAACCATATGTTTTGGTTACCATTCTGAATAACCTTGTGTTTTAGTTACCATTCTGAATAAACATATGTTTTGGTTACCATTCTGAATAACCATGTGTTTTAATTACCATTCTGAATAACCATGTGTTTTCGTTTCCATTCTAAATAACCATAATAATTAGAATTGGTTGCAATAACCATTCCATTAATAGAATAGGTTGCAATAATTAGAATAGGTTGCAATAACCATTCCAAATTATCCTCAGAATTAACAAAGTCACCTCTGTAAATTGAAATGAAAAATATCTTTATTTTTTAACTAGAGTTTGGCTTTAAAAAACAAAATGATAATCCCAGGTAAACTGTGGGCCGTGAAACAATGTTTGAACTGCTTCGTTATCTACTAGCGTGACGCTTAAAGTGGGTTAATTTTGTCTTTTATTTATTAAGAACCGGACAAAACCAGTTCTAAATCACGTTACATTATTTCAACTGGCTAAATATTAGTTTTGCAACAGGTGGGCGGAATATTTTCGATGGAGGGATATTTTAAATTGCAGGGTATCGGATATGACAGGTTTATTTTCAATTTATACATTATAGACCCGTTTTAATTTGTTAGAACTGGTTTAGAGTATTCAAAGTCACTACATTTCATCATCTTCATAAATGATATTGCGAAGGTCATAAATTTCTCGCGATTTCTTTTATATGATCAGAAATTAGCATTCTGTCAACTGTCTATGCCATTACTTACTTACTTCCTATGGCCATACAACTCTCGAAGAGTTTTAGCACTCTTAGAATCCTTCTTCTTCTTCTTCTTCTTCACTTTTGGTAGACTCAGGAGTCTGTTCTTTCAGGTGGGTCCTCTTGAGACGTTGAACTCCTGCTTTTTCTCCACCGTTTCGGTGGTCTTCCTGGTCGGCGTTGTCCGTTTGGCGTTCCATGGAGAGCTATGTGTAGTATCCTATTTGAGCTCATCCTTTCTACGTGTTGATGCCAGTATCGCGGTCTTTGACGTCCCCATCTGACCACATCTTCGACCTCGCAGATTTCTCGGATTGCTGTATTCCTAACTCGATCACGTAGGGTCTTGCCAGCTATAGCGCGGAGTGTTTTCATCTCGGAAAGCCTCAAGGAACCTTCTTCACCCGACTCTATCACATGCCTGATGCCTAACATCATCCCAAGTGAAGCCTGCTGCCTTAACCTCGTCCTGCAGGGCTCTTCTCCAGGTGGCTCTAGGTCTGCTTCGCTTCGTGCGCCCTTAGCGATGCAGGCTGGGTTGCCTTTGCGTCTAGCAACTTGTTCTCTAATTGGCTTTTCGCATTGAGTGAAAGGCACCTATTTATAAACACCTGGAGTTACCAATAAAGTCTGCGGTAGATTTCCAAGTCTCACATCCGTACAGCAGAACGCTTTTAACGCTACTGCTGAATATTTGGAGCTTGAGCTTTCTCAAAATGATACTGGAACGCCATACAGGGCGAAGCATAGCGAAAGCTCCCCATGCCTTGCTGAGTCTGTTAGCTACTTCTTCCTACGTACCTCCCGAGCCTGCTGTCATACTACCAAGGTAGCAAAAGCTGACCGTGGTCACAACGGGGGCACTGTAAAGAAAGATTGGGGTGGATTTGTTTGTGGACACTCGTAGGTCTACTGTCTTGGACATGTTAATTTTGAGCTGTATGTTACCCTACAATAAATAAAGATTGCGATCTCAAATCCAGATGGTAACGTCATTCCCTATTATTATTATTTTATTTCTGTCACTACGGTAACCATTGTACAAACATCTATATGCATTATAGCTGTGATTGTTCAACTCCACTGTGAGTGACTGTTCACCATCTGTGCAATTATTTCAAATTAAAATTCTTTCACTAGCAGTTTTTATTCTTATGCAATTAAGACTAGACATGAAGTGTTGCTTACGGGAGTCGTTGACAGCTGGCCCTTGACTGGCTTGAATAGCGAGATGTCTGGCAGCAAGAAAGAGCTTGAGCAGAATGTGCAATGCCGCCCTTTGTCAGCTGGACCAACAGATACATAACCTAATTTGCGATGTTTGCGGGAGAACTTGTGTCTTTAGAGTTAGCCTTTTCACTCAGTAAATAGAAGGCGGCATTCTTCTCGGCTGGATTCTGGGGAGTATGAGTGCCATGTAATAGATAGGGAGCCCAAGGACAAGTGTCTCCATGGCTTGACAGTCCGATGGCAACATAGCTTGATGGTCTGGTGGCAACATGTCTTGCTGGTCCAGTGTCGACGTGGCTTGATCGTCCGGAGGCAAGTGTTTCGATGACAACATGTCTTGATGGTCTGGTGGCATCATGGCTTGTGGTCCAGGGGCGAGTGCTCCAGTCTTGCTAGTCACACATCTTGCTAGTCCAGTGGCAGCATGGCTTGATGGTCCGGAGGCAAGTATTTCTATGACAACATGTCTTGATGGTCTGGTGGCAATATGACTTGATGGTCCGGGGGCGAGTGCTCCGGTGATAACACGTCTTGCTGGTCCAGCGGCACCACGGTTTAATGGTTCGGTGGCAACATGGCTTGATGTTCCGATGGCAACATGGTTTGATGGCGAATGCTCAGATGGCAACATGGGTCGATGGTCCGGTGACAACATGGCTTGGTGGTCCAGTGACAACATGGCTTGATTGTCCAATGGCAACATGATTTGAAGGCGAGTGCTCTGATGGCAACATGTCTTGTTAGTCCGGTGGCAACATGGCTTGATGGTCCGGGGACGAGTGATATTTCGAAATACGCGGCACGATAAAACCGCGTATTTCGAAACCACTTTGGACTGCAAGTGTAGCTACCCGCTCTGTAGAACATCATTGTAAAAAATGATGTTAGTTAATGAATGTCAATTAGGGGTCAATGTTGGTCGTTCATTTCATTCGGGCATTCCTAATTCTTATCCAAATACGTCTCAAGGTCAGAGCAATCAGTAATATTAATGTAATCTTGCAAAATAAATATAAATGCAGTTGATCTAATATAGTATGACAAAATATGTTGATAATGTATCTTCTT
Organism: Lepidostoma basale; assembly: GCA_022606425.2. Lineage (NCBI taxonomy): Eukaryota > Metazoa > Arthropoda > Insecta > Trichoptera > Lepidostomatidae > Lepidostoma > Lepidostoma basale. Next base: position 34,754 of record JAHDVF020000634.1, on the reverse strand, counting down.
CTGATTGTAGATCTTGCGATCTGTTTATGCAGGATATCAACTTTCTTCCTGTGATGAAGACGACCAGCCTTCTCTCCATTTCTTTGGTGGTCGTCCTGGTGGTCGGCGGCCCTCTGGAATCTCGTGCATCACGATCTTAGAAATTCTTGCTGGATCCATTCTCTCGAAGTGGTCCCTCCAGAATCGCCTTCTTTGCCTATTCCATCTCATTATGTCTTCAATTTTGCAGGATTTGCGAATTTCTTCATTGGGTATCCTATCTCTAAGGGTTCTCTCCACAACAGGTCGCAATGTTCTCAATTCTGCTACTCTTAAGAGATGTTTGGTTCTGACAGTGTCTGCTCTTGCTTCCATTCCGTATGTCATTATGGGCCTGATGCATGTTTTATAAATTCTAACTTTGCTTTCCACTAGCATATGCTTATTGTCCCAGACAGTGTTCCTTATACATCCGGAGAAAACTGCAGCTTTATCAGTCTTTTGTTTAACTTCATTATATAGATGGCTGCAACTAGATATCTCCACACCCAGATATCTGAACTTCATGACCTGTTCTATGGGTTTATCGTCTACAACCAGTTTGCATCTGAGAGGCTGTCTGGATATTGTTAGACATTTTGTTTTTGTGATGAATATCATAATATTAAATTTCTGAGATATCTCTACATGAGGGAGTATGGTAGTTATCCGTGGCTCTATCCCACGGCATTTCTTTTAGGAATGCTCGGAACCAATTCTTTACAGCTTCGAAGAGATGGGCATCTCATAACCCATTTCTTTAAATTAATCAGGGGATATTTCGAGAACTCGGCCGTGCTAGAGGGTGTTGGTCTTTTTGTCCCTGATAGATTTCTCCAACAGCGACAGCACAGATTGTTTTACCAACCGGCCACCAGAACCGATCTGCCTCTGGTGACACCGGTGGGAAGAGAAATTAGTCTGCTGAATGTGGTCTCCTCGGAGATTACGTCTTTCATATTAGTGAAGGTACGTTCAGGGGACAAATACTCTTGACTTCAGAAAGTATCTTGTCTTCCTAATGTCGAACCATCTCTAATGCGTTCCTGGTATTATGTTGTATTTTTATAATATTTTACCTGTACTCAATAGATGCCTTAAACATTTTGCGGTTTGTAATGTGTTTTGAGTTAATAAACTGATTTGATTATACTTCTCAGACGCAAGATGGAACCTATAAAGCATTCTTTGTAGATCGTCTTCACTTTCTGCCAGTATTGTTGCATTGTCAGCATAGCATACCACATTGATGAGTTTTTCTCCCATCCTATATCCGAGGTTAAAAGATAATGATGATGTATCACTCTCAGATATTCAAAGAGAATCCAATGAAGAATAATCGCCCGTTCGCTCGGCTGCTGGGTAATGTTACCCATCATAATCTCTACTGATGAGCTATTCTGGGATGGTGACAATGATTGTACACCAGGGAGCTCCAAGCCGTTGGATTTATGGATTGATTTTTGTTGCAGAGTAACAATAACGATATCCCCGGGTATTTCATGTTCCTGACGGTGCTGGCCCTGAAGATATTCCACCAGGAGAAGGTGGATGTGGCGATAGTGGAGGTGGGAATCGGAGGAGAGTATGATGTCACTAACGTTGTCAGGTAACTAATTTACTAGCCGTCACTTATTTTATGCTTCCAATTGACGGAAGCGCTTCAAAACATCCGTGGCTCTATCCCACGGCATTTCTTTTGGGAATGCTAGGGACCAATTCTCTGCAGCTTCAAAGAGATATGGACCTCATAACCCATTTATTTAGATAAATCAGAGAATATTTTGAGAACTCGGCTGTGCTATGTTGGTCTTTTTACACACTTTTGGACAGCATAGATTGTTTTTTACTTACCAGCTGCCAGAACCAACCTGCCTCTGGTGTCACCGGTAGGAAGTACAATTAATCTGCTGAATGCGGTAACCTTTTAGATAGATGTCTTTCATATTAGTGAAAGTACGTTCAGGAGATAAATACTCTTGACTTTAGAGAGTATTTTGTCTTCCTAATGTGCAACCATCTCTCATGCGTTCCTGGTATTATATTTTACCTGTACTCAATACCCTAATAAGAAGGTGGCTATGTGTTTTAGAAATTTATTCAAAGATAATGCTGTATCACATTTTCACCAAATTTTGAAGTGTAGGCAAAAAAAATGTCTAGACAGCTTTCTAGTAAATAACTAGTTTATTATTTGACATAAATTCATAAATAATAAATTAGTTATTTTCATTTGTTACGCTCCTTAACCCTTACCACTGCTTTGTGGAATGCCAGCCGACATGGCTATATGTACGCTACAACTCAGTTGTCGGCTGGCGGCCGACAAGGTGAGACTTGCGCGCGCGGTGTATTTTCGCCCGCAAAACTTGACACGTGTCGTTGTTTTTTGTGATTATTCATTAAAAAAACATTTAATTTCACGTTTTAATAAGATTTGGACTGTTTTCCGTTTTTATTTTACTATAAAATAATCCTTGCAAATTCACATAACCTAAAATGGCGGGAACTTGGCGTGATACGTCATGCAGAGGAGCGATTAGAGTACAAGCCCCACTTCATTGCGAAACTGGACAAAGGTTCTAAAGACTGTACTGTGTGCAGTAACAGAAAGATTCCTGTTCCAGAAAACCTGGTCTCCATCCTGGAGATTGTTTTAAAAAGTACCATACTATGCAAAACTACAAGTAGTCCATAATGTTTTTTGTAAATTGTTTTTTATTTGAAGAATAAATTATTACAAATGAATTTTTAATGAATTTTTTTGTAACTACCTATCAATAAAAATATTTTGACATCATTTAAATTAGAGTTGGCTGACAAACAATATCAAAAAATAATGGAGTAATGAGGGTTAATATTGAAACCTTGTGCACTTATTGTAACACCCTTTATATTTGTTGTGTAAGGGATGCTTTAATTTCAGTAACGTAGCTGCTGCCGGGATAACGTCTCTCGGGCTCGAGCACACGGCCATCTTGGGGGACACCATCGAGATGATTGCCGCAGAGAAGGGGGGCATCATGAAGGCCGGCTGCCGCGCATTCACCGTGCCCACGCAGCCCCCCTCGGCCATGAAGGTGCTGGAGAGAATCGCCAGGGAGAGAAATGTAACTTTATTTTATGTATTCTTCCTTTTCTTGTCATGTCACACCTCCGTGGTGCATAGGGCCTCAAGGAACCTTCTCCGCCCGACTCTATTCTACTCTATGACCTATCATTGGTTAGGTTGAGCGATCGCTTTATGTTTAACAACATTCCCCATTCCGCCCTTCTTATGACCACCACATCTGACAAATTTTTGGAACTTGTATATATGCTAGAATCCCGCGCTTATCTTTACATATTTTAGTTCACTCTACACTAGCACACATTCTGTTCCCAGAAAAACAATTACTTAAATAATTAAACAGAACTAAAATATGTAAAGATAAGCGCGGGATTCTAGCATATATACAAGTTCCAAAAATGTGTCAGATGTGGTGGTCATAAGAAGGGCGGAATGGGGAATGTTGTTAAACATAAAGCGATCGCTCAACCCAACCAATGACAGGTACCGCAGTCCTGTAACCGCCTCAGCCACCACATTCTGTTCCCAGAAAAACAATTTACATCTTCGTCTCTATTGAGATACAATTAATCCTTATAAAACAAATGTTATAAGGAGGATGAAGTTCGGAGAGATGGAACAAGATTGTTAAGAGTGTCAGATTGGAGGGTCGAAGCGGAGGACAGGAGGAGTTGGAGGCGAAGAATACTGGAGGCTAAGGCTCGATATGGGCTGTAGGGCCATCGAAGAAGAAGAAGAAGAAGAAAACAAATGTTAAAAGTTGTACATTTTAGAACTCGGAAGAATCGTCGTGCGTGTATGATTTGCTGCATGAATGTGGAGGAACCTAGAGAGGTGTTCCAGGATAGAGTAGTGTGGCGGTCCATTCTCTCTGCCTACCCCTGCGGAGAAATGGCGTATTGTTGTTAATTTAATTTTCTTTTATTTGCAGTGTGCCCTTACCGTAGTACCAGAATTGTCATCGTATAAATGGGAAACAAACAAAGAGCCCACGCTGCTAGCCGATATTCCGGCTTTCAAGTTGAACGCATCGCTGGCCATCAAGTTATCCGAGGCCTGGATGCGAAAGCACAAAGCAGAGTACACAATAGACACAAGGATCTACGATAGCATATTACGAACTAACCGCTATAGCGATAAAACTGTTGTGGACCGCGATGTTTCAAGTAACCGCGTGCCATTGGACACGTGCAAAGGAATTAGCTCGTGCGTGCTTCCCGGACGATGCCAGATATTGAAGAAGGACCTCATAGATTTTTATATAGACGGAGCTCACACGTTGGAATCTATCCGTGTTTGCGTCGATTGGTTCAAATCACAACTCAGGTATGCCGTGATTATTTTTCAATTCCAGGGAATGGACTGCTGAAAGTCTAATAGTTTCACTTGTTCTTGGAATGCCACTTGGGTATTTTTTATGTGTAGATTCCCAACAAGTTATTTGAACCCAATTATTGTGTGCAACTTTATAGTTATTGATTATGACATGTGATAGGTAGCTAGTCTATCGCCATTTTATTGTCACGTGAATTCTACATCAGACCAAAAACAGTGTGACAATCATACTGTCCCGGCATCAGTTATGACTATCCTGGGATCGATTCCCGGAACCTTCAATGTGTGACAGTCATAGCTGCTGCTAATCTACCGCGAAGGCCTTATCATGTCTTAGGGAGGAAGGAAATTTCTTAAAATTATTTTAATTTCATCTCAACTTCATTTAATGGTTGACTTTAATTGTAATCCTCAGTCTTCCGTAATTTCTGTTCTTGAAGGTTTTGTTTGATTCTGTTCTTGAAGGTTTTGTTTGATTCTGTTCTTGTGTGTATTATATGATTCTGTTCTTGTATGATTTGTATGATTCTGTCCTTATATGTTTTGTTTGATTCTGTTCTTGTATGTTTTGTATGATTCTGTTCTTGAAGGTTTTGTTTGATTCTGTTCTTGTACGTTTTGTATGATTCTGTTCTTGTATGTTTTGTTTGATTCTGTTCCTGTATGTTTTGTTTGATTTTGTTCTTGTATGCTTCTATGATTCTGTTCTTATATGTTTTGTTTGATTCTGTTCTAGAAAGGTTTTGTTTGATTCTGTTCTTGTACGTTTTGTATGATTCTGTTCTTGTATGTTTTGTTTGATTCTGTTCCTGTATGTTTTGTTTGATTTTGTTCTTGTATGCTTCTATGATTCTGTTCTTATATGTTTTGTTTGATTCTGTTCTAGAAAGGTTTTGTTTGATTCTGTTCTTGTACGTTTTGTATGATTCTGTTCTTGTATGTTTTGTTTGATTCTGTTCCTGTATGTTTTGTTTGATTTTGTTCTTGTATGCTTCTATGATTCTGTTCTTATATGTTTTGTTTGATTCTGTTCTAGAAAGGTTTTGTTTGATTCTGTTTTTGTATGTTTTGTATGATTCTGTTCTTGAAGGTTTTGTTTGATTCTGTTCTTGTATGTTTTGTTTGATTATGTTCTTGTATGTTTTGATTGATTCTGTTCTTGTATGTTTTGTATGATTCTGTTCTTGGAGGTTTTGTTTGATTCTGTTCTTGTATGTTTTGTTTGATTCTGTTCTTGTAGATTTTGTTTGATTCTGTTCTTGTACGTTTTGTTTCATTCTGTTCTTGTATCTTTTGTTTGATTCTGCCCACAAAACATATTGTTTGATTCTGTTCTTGTATGTATTGTTTGATTCCATTTTTGTTTTCACAGGCCCTCTTGCAAGAGGATATTAATATTCAACACGACGGGAGATCGCAACTCCAAAAGCCTTCTGAGGTTACTTCACCCGCTGGACTTCCACTTGGCCCTCTTTGTTCCTAATGTTGCCTTTGACCATGTTGCTGATGCATGTGTCGGTAAGAACATATTTATTTTCAATTTGTCACACACACAGACACACATATTTTCAAAGTGGTGTGTGTGTGTGTTCGTGCCATCATTCATTCGGCTATTAAAAAGTTGGCATATACAAAAAAATCAATATTATTACTTATTTTATGCATTTTTCCCTTTTGAATGGTTTAATGGAAATTGGAACAGGTGAGGGAATTTGTGTATTTAGGTAGCATGTTCACAGCAGATGGCCGAACGGACAGTGACGTCGAAAGAAGGGTTGGTGTGGGTAACAAAGTGAATGGAGCTTTAAGAATAGTTATTGGAAACAAGAATTTATCAATGAAAGCGATAACGGCCGTTCACAGTGGAGTTCTGGTCCCTTCCCTAATGTATGGAAGCGAAGCATGGAACTGGCAGAAGAAGGATGAAAGCAGAATAAATGCGGTAGAGATGAGGTCCCTAAGACGTATGTGTGGTAGAATGATACACGACAGAATCTCAAATGCTATAGAGCGGAAGAAGGTATTATGAACAAAATTATGAAAGGATCGCTGCGTTGGTTCGGACATATGGAACGCATGGATGGAGAAAGAATGGTTGAGAAAGTATATGTTAATGATGTAAATGGAGTACGGAATCGAGGCAGACCGAGGAAAACATGGCATGACCAAATTAATAAAATTTTAAAGGTTGGTCATGTTAGAAGTCGGAGGAATCGACGTGCGTGTATGACTCGTTGTTTGAATATGGAGGAAGCTTGAGAGGTTTGCCAGGATAGAGTAGTGTGGCGGTCCATTCTCTGCCTACTCCTGCGTGAAACGGTGTGATGGTTTGTTTGTTTATCCATAGAATAAAGGCTTAAGTGTCTTCTCTCAACGGCATTTCATTTTCAGATCAACTGGACCTCATGACAAATGATAGCGAAGTATTACAACGATGCCAAGAGAATCTGGATATATGGAAAAGGCTGAACTTGGATGAACTGCGCCAAGTGTCCAACGGTATAAAGAGCGAGTCCACAATTTTGCCCTCCGTGCATCGGGCCGTAGAAGACATCACACGTCTGTGGGGAAGTGAAAAGGAGAAGCCGCAAGTGGTCATCACGGGATCTTTGCATTTGGTCGGTGCTGCCCTCACGGTGTTAGATCCCGAATTAAAAACATTCCAGTGAAATAACACGTTCACAAAACAACTCTAAAGAATGGAACTGACAAAAGAAGGATGAAAGCAGAATAAATGTAGTAGAAGCCGGCAAACCGCGGCTTAAGAGCCACATGCAGCTCTTTGTCTATTTAATTGTGACTCTTAAAATACATTTTTAAATAAAACTTTAATAGTATTTATATATAATATATGAAATGTCATTGTCAGCTCTGCGGCACTTAAGATAAACGCATTAACTAGGGTTTGACGCTTTTCGAGAAAAACGCATTTAAACTTTATATTTTGCTTGTATCTCAGAAACTAGATAAGATACCAACATGAAAGTTGTACCAAAACAAAGAGAAAAGGGTTGAGAATAGACTAGAGTGTATTGTCTGTTTTTTAAAAGTGTTTTTTATAATGTGTTTTTCGTTTATTAATATTAAATTTAGCAACATGGTTGAAAGAAGAGGAAGCCCTTTGGAACACATTTAACCCTAGCTATAAAAACAGGGATTTGAGAAAGGCAGCTATAGAACGTATTGCCAAAGAAATGGAATTAGAAAATTTGACTGATGTGTCAAATAAAAATTAAAAATTTACGTTCAACATATAACCAAGAAATTCCATTTTTTTTGTCCTTCTCTCGGTTTCTGGCCAGTAACTGTCATTTTCAGCTCTCCGTGTAAGCAGTCGAGGTACAGGCAGTAACTGTCATGGCAGTTGGCATGACAGTTGCTGCCTACTTGTCAGGCAAGCTACTCGCACCGTGTAAACACACCTTAAGTGACTCTAAATTGTGAAATTTGGCTCTTAAAATAAAATAATATTCTCGTACTGCTGATATTTGACTATTTTGGTTTGCGAGTTTGCCGACAACTGTCTGTGTTGCATAATTCAAAATATTGTAATTATTTTACTGAAATGTTTTGATGGGAAGCTCATCAAATGATAATGAAATAAAAAATATATTTTTAATAATTCTTTTATTTTATTTTTGTGTTTATTTCAATAGCAACCGGATTCGTCGGGCTCGTCGGCATCCACATACTGGTGACACTTATTAATTTTCTCCTTTATATATTGTACATACAGATCAGAGGTGCCCTACAAGATTCTTTACAACAATAATATAAAAATAATTATGTAAAATTTACTGAATTTAACTTGTTAACTATCTGGAGAAGAAGCCTGCAGGACGAGGTTAAAGCAGCAATCCTCACTTGGGATTATTATTATTATTATTATGATTTGTATTTTAAGTGCGCCGTTTTGTAAAATCAATTACTCCAAGGGCGCACTAGGAAATGACTGACCCAACAGTGCAGTCTTTAAAAGTTTCTTAAATTTATCGTCACTATCCTCATACTTAATACTAACACGGAGGCTATTCCACGCCAACGGACCCGCAACGCTGAAAGCACGATTATAGAAACATGCTTTATTGGCTCTGACTGAAATTATTATGTTGTTTGAACTTGTTTCTACTGATCGGAGTGAACATTGCCTTTCCGTTGGCATGGGTGTCACGCAGAGGTCCGATATATACGCTGGCGCTCTCTGGTGTCGAGCCTTAAACACGGCCAAATACAATTTGTATTTTACTCACTCTCGGATTTTAAGCCAGTGAAGGTCTTTCAGGAGCGGCGTGATATGACAGTGTTGCCCCATAATCAATCGGGCAGCAGCATTGAATACGCTTTGTATTCTGCTTAATTGATTATTTGGCAATCCAGCTGGCAATGTTCGGCATCAGACTAGTGGCGGTACGTCCATACAAGCCGAGAAGCCGGGCTTGCCTTAAAAGATCCATAATAAAACAATATTTTTTGCGCGTTTGAGCCGTCCACGAATAAAAAAATATATTTAGAATTTCGCGCAGGAATTTAATTCGGAGCGTTGCAAATGACTCTGCTCTTATGCGCAGAAATAACCTTAGTGTATGTTTTGTTCCACTCATACGCGCCGTATTTTATTTCACTCATACTACCGTAGGTGAGATGCCCGTGAAATCGCCTACGTCCACATGTTTTGTGTCATGTTTTCGATGGGCTTCATATTGGGCTTGCAAAATGTAAATGGGTCTTGTGTCGCACTTATGTATTTTTAGCTTGTAATCATATAGCTAGGTACATATATACCAGAAGATATCTATAATGTTTTGTATGGATTTGAAGCCGGGCTTCATCACTCTGAAGTATGTGACTATTCGATGTGTCACGAACTTCATTTCTATTGTCAAAACGTTATCTGTCATTTAAGTTATGTGCAGAAATGTTATAAAAAGAAAGATTATGTCATTTCTTTATGAACATTTATGCAGAATTCGTGTTTCGTTGTAAAGAAATTTATTATTATTGTCTATTTAAAGCTTATTTCTTATTAATTAAATTTCTTCATGTATTTGTAAATACTTTATTATATTATACAAGAACATAGTTTGGTGACGCAGAAAAATATTTTTTGTAAAGATTTAAAATGCGCCTAAAATAGCATTTAAAATCAATTAATTCACGAAATTAATTTAAAAAGATAAAATTCTTTAAGCGTGGCACGATCAAATAAATCAAATATTAAATTTCGGCCATGTGAGAAGTCAGAGAAATCGACCCGCGTGCATGACACGATGTATGAATGTTGAGGAAGCGAGAGAAATATGTCAGGAAAGAAAAGTGTGGCAGTCCATTCTTTCTGCCTACCCCTTCGGGGAGACGGCGTGATAGTTAGTTAGTTAGTTTAAATTCTTTAAATCCGGAAAAATACATTATCGTGACCCTCTAATATTATAACCCAAAAAAGTCAGACGGGCTTGCCTAACACGCACGCGTGACCGACCCTAGGCACGCCACTGCATCAGACGTGAGATAGAGTCGGGTGGAGAAGGTTCCTTGAGGCCCTATGCACCACGGAGGTGTGAAAGAACAAGAAGAAGAAGAAGAATAATTTTAAACTGAAACTCTTGAAAGGTTTTATTATGTAACATATGGAGTGACATAAAAGGTGGGTCTGGTACAAATATATTATACTGATTAGATTGAATAAATTATCTATCATTTCATATCTCCTTATCTCTTCACCCGCACTTATGAATTATCCAGATAATAAAGCTAGTTCATTCGTGAATACCGGTTAATGTAAACAACCCAGTTATTTTAAAATATTTTATTCTTTTTTAAATTATTACACTGTGTGCATGCTTGTGGTGTTTTAGGTCTCCAAGTATGATCCTTTAGATACTATTTAGATCCTCAAGTGTTACCCTTTAGATCCTAAAGTGTTACCCTTTAGAACCTCAAATGTTACCCTTTAGATCCTCAAGTGTTACCCTTTAGATCCTCAAGTGTTACCCTTTAGATCCTCAAGGGTTACTCTTTAGATCCTCAAGTGTTACCCTTCAGGTCCTCAAGTGTGACCTTTTAGGTCTAATTTAATAAGAAGGGCCATTTTGATCCTGCATTTCATATCCACAACTAGTTCTTCAAAATACATGAATGGCACAAATCATTTCATATTTACTAAATTACTCCAGAAATCATTTAAATTTGATTCCACACAAACATATTCTGTCAAAACTATGAAGAAACATTTCAACTATGAGGTATTTTTACTTACTTAACTAACTAACCATCATGCCAACTCTCCGAAGGTGTAGGCAGAAAGAACGTACCGCCACATGTTCTTTCCTGACCTACTCCTCTCGCTTCCTCAATATTCATACATTTTTTCATGCATGCACAAAGATTATTCTGACTTCACAAATGAGCGACATTTAATATTTGATATATTCGGGGACAAAAACCCCAACATCCTCCAGTACAACCGAGTTCTCGAAGTATCCCCTAATTAATCTGAAGAAATGGGTTATTAGATGTCCATCTCTTCGAAGCTGTAGAGAACTGGTTCCGAGCATTCCCAAAAGAAATGCCGTGGGATAGAGCCACAGATAACTACCATACTCCCTCATTATTAAGATGGTTTGGAAGATTTAAACTGAACAAGAAATAGAGGAAGACCAAGGAAAATGCGACCACATGTGGGGTTGAAATATCTATGTGCGTACATGACACAATGTATGAATGTCGAGGAATCGAGAGAGAAGTATGTCAAAAAAGAAAAGTGTGGTAGCTTATTAGCTCTGCCTACTCCTGCGGAGAGACGGCATCCTGGCTAGTTATTATATAAACAAATATCACCTTTGAAATGCGATATAATAATTGTAATTTTTTTCCTTTTGAAACCATTCCAGATAAATTAACTTTAGGCAAGTGGTAAAACAGTGTTTTGATTATTAATACACGTAATAAATAAAACAGTATTTTGATTAACAAATTATTTAATTATGTATTGCAAAAGTGTATCAAAAAAACTATTTTTATTATTATATAGGAGGCGATTTACGTTCTGAATTCCCTTCAAACCAACGCACATTGCAGACGGAATGCCGTGGTATTTCCCAATTCTCCGGGGAAAATATTTCAGAGACAGGTCAGTCACACATCACAAACACCATTTTGTTTATGAATTAGAATAGAATTTCTCGTTTATTGAAAAGGCAGTAGTGAGTTTATTTTTTTATTCAAAAAGGGAGACGCTGAGTTGAAAGATGGCAGTGCACAATGGAATTCTAGTGCCGACCCTTATGAGGAAGGCAGAAGAAGGATGAAAGTAGGATAAATGCCGTTGAAATGAGGTCACTAAGAAGGATGTGTTGAAAAACAATGTATGATAGAATATCTAATGATGAAGTAAGAAAGGAATGTTAGGCGGATGAATGTGTGATAAATAAAATTAAAAAAGGGTCACTTAAATGTTTTGAACTTATGGAACGAATAGATAAGGGAAGAATGGTTAAAAAAAAATATATATATATATATATTTTTTTTTTTGAAAAAAAGACTAACACCAAAGATTTAAATCAATGATATTAGAATTTATTTTACAATCTTCAATGTGAGCAGAAAATAGCTCATTATTATGAAGAAGGAATCTGGTCGTGTCCAGGCTCGAACCCAAGTCCCCTTGATCAGAAGCCAAGCGTTCTATCCCCTAGACCACCACCCGATTACAAGTAGTATGAATGGAAAAAGAAGTCGAAAAAGGCCAAGGAAGACATGGCATGACCAAATTAATCAATTACTGAAAGGCGGCCATGTTAGAAGTAGGAACAATCGACGAGCGTGTATGTAGAAGAGAAGAGAGTAGAAGATGCTGTGTATTTTTTTTCTAGTTGAGTTATTTTTAAAAAAGGGGCAATAAATTATTTTTCTTCGAAAAGGGGATGGTGAGAATTTTTTATTTTTAAAGGGAGCATTAAGCTATTTATTTAGAAAATTGGACAATGGTATTATTTTTATTATGCATGATTTAAATTAATGTTAATTTGATAAGTAAAGAATTAGAATTTGAAAAGATGACATCAGGAAAAAGCTTTTGTTTTCTAATATTTTGTATTTTTTTTAATGTAGAATTATGCGAAGATCGAACAAACGTGGAAATACTTGAAACGCGTTGGAATTGGCGCTGAAGAAATTGATAAAATATCCGTTATTCACGTCGCTGGCACTAAAGGAAAGGTTTGTATTCTAAACACGTTGGTTATCAAGACATTCATTCTAGTTCCAACCCTTATTCCCGTATGTATGAAAGTGAAGTATGAAACTGGCCGAAGAAGGTCCAGATTAGAATATATATGCGGAGAGAGATGAGGTAGAGATATATGTGTGGTAAAAATTTCAAACGATGATATCAGTAAGGAAAAAAGTATTATGAACAAAATTATGAATAGATCACTACAGGGGTTTGGACACATGGAACGCATTTGAGAAAGACCGAGGAAAATATGACATGACCAAATTAATCAATTACTGAAAGGCGGCCATGTTCGAAGTAGGAACAATCGGCGCGTAGGCAAATAGGCGCGATAGTTCAGGATAGAACAGTGTGGCATTCTATCCTCTCTGCCTACTGTTCCAGGGAAACGGCGTTAGTTGGTTAGTTAGTAAGTATAAAATCTAGTGATAGTCTTCAAATCAAATCAGTTTATTTACTCAAAGGACATTATAAACAGCATAAATGTTTAAGGCATCTATTGAGTACAGGTAAAATATTATATACATTCAACATAATACCAGGAACGCATTAGAGATGGTTCAACATTAGGAAGACAAGATGCTTTCTAAAGTTGAGAGCATTTGTCCCCTGAACGTACTTTCACTAATATGGAAGACGTCGATCTCCGAGGAGACCGCGTTCAGCAGACTAATTGCTCTTCCCACCGGTGTCACCAGTTGCAGATTGGTTCTGATGGCCGGTAGGTAAAACAATGTGTGCTGTCGCTGTCGGAGATATCTATCAGGGACAAAAAGACCAACATCCTCCAGCACAGCCGAGTTCTCGAAATATCCCCTGATTAATCTAAAGAAATGGGTTATTAGATGCCCATCTCTTCGAAGCTGTAGAGAATTGTTTCCGAGTATTTCCAAAAGAAATGCCGTGGGATAGAGCCACGGACCACTACCATACTCGCTCATGTAGAGATATCCCAGAAATTACAAGGCATTTTACACTGGAATTTCATAATGTCGATTTTTAATGAATTAAAATAGCATTTTTTTAAATTTTTTGACGATTCAAAGGTTTTCCACCACCATCATCGGAGAATGATACAAACTCACAATATAAATATGTATTGTCAGTTAGTTACCAAGAATTTGAATGCCATTCATAAGAATAACTCTCTGTTTGTAGGGCAGTACGACTGCTATGTGCGAAGCCATACTGCATCAACATGGCTATCGAACCGGCCTGTATTCTTCCCCGCACCTGGTTTCTGTCACGGAAAGGATCCACCTCAATGGAAGACCAATCAGCAAGGAATATTTCGCAGCTAATTTCAGTCAGCTGTACAACCAGCTATGGAAGAAAAAAGTATAAATCATTTTATAATACATTACCTAATGCTTGAATTAATTTTCTTGCGAGTTATATTAATTAAAATAATTACTTGGAATTGGACTTGGATCTTCTGGCTTACAGAGGTTCAGCTGATGTGGCTATTCCTCTTACGTCTGATGGGAACATTGTTAGAAGGTGATTTGGTGGGTTGTTAGTTTATGCGGGGGCATGATTTGTGTGGCCCGGAGTGTTTCTCTGAAGGAGGATTGATTTTGTGGAGGTGTTTGGGTCGTAATTTGAGAGGTCTTTTATTGTAGGGTTAGGATGTAAAGCGATTTCTTTGTAAAAATGTTCGGCAAGTTTCAGAATGAATTCATCTATCATCAGGATTCACGATTCTAGGTGCAGTTGTGTGATCCTAGTCCATGAAGGCGCACCAAGCGATAAACGGATAGCCTTATTTTACAGGATTTGTAGTTTTCGTATGTGACTCGAAGCTGCATAGCCCCAGATTGGGGCTGCATAAGTGAAGATCAGCCTTATTGTCGGTGCTTCTTCCTTGTTGTAGACCTATGTGGTCTGTTCTCCAGAGGGTTGCTCCTCCTGTGAGGTAGATTCCCAGCTGTCCTTCCATTTTTTAGGAGGTCTTCCACGAGGACGAGTCCCATGAGGCTGATTATGCAATGCAATATGGGGGAGTCTGGTGGTGTACATTCTTTGAACTTAAATGAATGACTTACTGAATTACATGAATTAAAATACGGCGCCGATGAGTGAAAATTCCAAATATTATTTTAGTCGTAGACGGCTCAAACGCGCAAAAAACATTGTTTTATTACAGATTTTTTAAGGCAAGGCAAGGCCTCCAGTCTGTTTCTTTCAGTTAAGCGCCATGCCTCATAGTCGTACATCTAGTTTACAGGTTAAACTTATTATTTTTGTTCCATAGGAGTTTGAAGGGGATATGCCAAGGTATTTTACATTCCTCTCCATCTTGGCTTTCAAAATCTTCTTACAAGAAAAGGTAGATGTGGCTATAGTGGAGGTGGGCATCGGTGGAAAACACGACGTGACCAATATAGTAAGGTAATATTTTAACATAATAACAGAAAACCTAATAAGATGTCATGAACTTAGGTTAGAAAAATATTTCTTCTATATTCGCCATATTTTGTGTTGTAGATGCTTTATTTCTCTTTTTTATATACTTTGTATGTACAGCACTTACCAGGGGTGTTCGTTGAAGTTTGCCGGTTTTTTCAATAAAGAAAACGCTCGATTCTCAAGGGAATCTCAAATTTTTTTTATTCAAAGTATTGACCATCGGATTCTATACATTTTGCCTATCTTTGAGGCAAATCATGGATACCATTCCAAAAAAAAATTCTCTTTCGAGGCAAACCATTCGACGAGCCATTTTTCGACTTTTTCAAAATTGGCGAAGCGCTGCTCTGCGAGTGAGTGTCCCATCGATGCGAAAAGATGATAGTCGGACGGAGCAAGGTCTGGAAAGTACGGCGGGTTCGATAATATTTCACAATTCAATGCTTTGAGAGTGTTCTTGTGTGGCTGCATTTCACAAATGGTTTTTCGATTTTCGATTTGTCTCTCGTTCATTTGGTGAGGTACCCATTTTCCATACTTTTGGATCTTTCCCATGGCTTTTAAACGTTGGCAAATTGCTCCTCGGGTCACATTAAGTGTTTGGGACAATTGTTGTTGCGATTGGGTTGAGTCTTCATCCAATAACGCCTGCAATTCCTCGTCTTCGAACTTTTTCGTTGCACCAGGATGTTCATTGTCTGTTAAATCGAAATCTCCACTTTTAAATTGACGAAACCATGTCTCACATGTTCTAATCACTATCATAATGTTTACCATAAGTTTCTACCAGCATTCGATGAGCTTCAACTGCTTTTTTCTTTTGATGAAATAAGAAAAGCAACGAATGCCGCAAATGCGATTTACTTGGAACGAAACTCGACATATTCACTGAGGTAAACAACTATGACACTATTATTTTGGCAGAATGTAACTTGTGTATTTTTGAAGGTTAATGTCCATAGAAAAATATGACATAGATGCCAAATCATAGAAATGTATACATATCTCTAGCGACATCTATGAGTAAAACCGGCAAACTTCAACTAACACCCCTGTGTATATTTAAAATATTAAATTACATAGACATGTTTTGGACAACCAGTCCTTCTCCAGTGATACATATTATAAAGATACATATTTAAAATATTATAAAATTGTTCACATGATCTGACAGATGTTATAAAGATTTATTTTAGAACGTTTATGTTTCTGTTATAACAAATATTATGATTCAATTTAAAATAATTATTTTTACAGTTCTTATTGTCTGATATTAGAAAGGAATGTAGAGCGAAAGAAGGTAATATGAATAAAATTATGAAAGGATCGCTGCGTTGGTTCGGACATATGGATCGCATGGGTGAAGAAAGAATGGCTAAAAAAAGTATACGTTAACAATGTAAATGGAGTACAGAGTCGAGGTAGACCGAGGAAAACATGGTATGACCAAATTAATCAAATTTTAAAGGTTGGTCATGTCAAAAGCCGGAAGAATCAACGTGCGTGTATGACTCGATGTAGGAATGTGGAGGAAGCTAGAGAGATGTTTCAGGATAGAGTAGTGTGGCGGTCCATTCTCTCTGCCTACGGGAAACGGTGTGATGGTTTGTTGTTGTTGTTAAATGTCAGCTATGTGAGGAGTCAGAGAAACAGTGTGGCGATCCATTCTTTCTGCCTACCCATTTGGAGAGACGACATGATGGATAGCTTATGATAAAAACATGATATTTTATTGCACTTTCAGCAATGTTGCCGCGGCTGGAATAACATCTCTAGGCCTAGAGCACACGGCAGTGCTCGGCAACACCATCGAGCAGATTGCCAGCGAGAAGGGAGGCATCATGAAACAGGGTTGCCGCGTTTTCACAGTGACACAACCGCCGCAGGCCATGGCGGTCCTGCAAGACATCGCCATTGCAAAAAAAGTAATATCTTATTCATTCTATAGATCTTACGATCTGCTTAGACGTGGGTATTCTGCAAAAAAATACTCTACAATCTGCAAAACGAATGTTTTCATTAATCAAATTAATTAATACAAGGGACAGTTAAGAATTGTTTTCTATTATGCTATTATTCTATTATACTTGTTATTTATCGTTATTTTATAAATGCATCAACACTTGAAATGAGGTCCATTAAATTTGACTTATTACTTTGAATAATTCTTATTTACTGTTTCCAGTGCACATTAAAAATTGCTCCTGATCTATCATCATATAACTGGGAACCAAACGAAGAGCCTACCATGCTAACCAGCATACCAGCCTTCAAATTAAATGCCTCGCTAGCCATACAGCTCTCCCATGCTTGGATTCTTCAAAACGAAATGTCAAAAGGAAGCCATTTTGACTCGAAAGATAAGATGGCTGCTTATGAAAGTGATTTAATAATAGTTCCCACGGAGACACACAAGGGAATCAGTCAGTGTGTGTTGCCAGGGCGATGTCAGACTATTGTGAATGATGGATTTAATTTTTACGTTGACGGAGCTCATACTGTGGAATCTATGAATGTTTGTGCTGATTGGTTCAAGACTCAAAGCAAGTAAGTATGTTTCGCTTATTGCTGGTCTAGGTGAAGTTTATTTACTATAAAGTCAAACAGCATGGCGCGAATGACTTTAAATGCCACGGTAGGACTCGAATGACCGGAAGTGCCACGGTGAGACTCGATGACTGAAAGTGACATGGTAGGACTGGAATGACTAGAAGTACTGCGGTGGGACTCGAGTGATTGGAAGTGCCATAGTGAGACTCGAATGACTGGAAGTGCCATAGTGGGAGTCAAGTGACTGGAAGTGCCACGGTAGGACTGGAATGACTGGAAGTGCCACGGTAGGATTTGAATGACTGAAAGTGCCATAGTGGGACTAGAATGACTGGAAATGCCATAGTGGAACTCGAATGACTGGAAGTACCACGGTGGGACTCGAGTGACTGGAAGTGCCATAGTGGGACTCGAATGACTGGAAGTGCTACGGTAGGACTTGAATGACTGAAAGTGCCATAGTGGGACTAGAATGACTGGAAGTACCACGGTGGGACTCGAGTGACTGGAAGTGCCATAGTGGGACTCGAATGACTGGAAGTGCCATAGTGGGACTCGAATGACTGGAAGTGCTACGGTAGGACTTGAATGACTGAAAGTGCCATAGTGGGACTAGAATGACTGGAAGTACCACGGTGGGACTCGAGTGACTGGAAGTGCCATAGTGGGACTCGAATGACTGGAAGTGCCATAGTGGGACTCGAATGACTGGAAGTGCTACGGTAGGACTTGAATGACTGAAAGTGCCATAGTGGGACTAGAATGACTGGAAGTACCACGGTGGGACTCGAGTGACTGGAAGTGCCATAGTGGGACTCGAATGACTGGAAGTGCCATAGTGGGACTCGAATGACTGGAAGTGCTACGGTAGGACTTGAATGACTGAAAGTGCCATAGTGGGACTAGAATGACTGGAAGTACCACGGTGGGACTCGAGTGACTGGAAGTGCCATAGTGGGACTAGAATGACTGGAAGTGCCATAGTGGGACTCGAGTGACTGGAAGTGTCACGGTAGGACTCGAATGACTGGAAGTGCTACGGTAGGACTTGAATGACTGAAAGTGCCATAGTGGGACTAGAATGACTGGAAGTGCCATAGTGGGACTCGAGTGAATGGAAGTGTCACGGTAGGACGAGAATGACTGGTGTGCCACGGTGGTACTCAATTGACTGGAAGTGCCATGGTAGGACTCGAATGACTGGAAGTGCCACAGTGGGACTCGAATGACTGGAAGCGCCATGGTAGGACTGGAATGACTTCCCTTCAGAAAATCCCTGGAGAAGGCAACATTAATACATTGTGTCATGTATGAATGTCGATTTCTCTGACTGCTTACGTGGGCAATATTTAATAACATTAATTGATTTAATCATTCCACGTTTTCTCAATCTTCTTCTTTTTCTTATTCCGTTTACATATACTTTCTCTGTCACTCTTTCTTCCTTTATTCTCATGTGTCCAAACCATCGTAATGATCCTTTTATTATTTTGTTCACAACGCTTTCATTTGCCCTCCATTCACTGCTTATATTTGCATTTGATCCTTTCATATACAGATTTAATAGAAGACAAGAACACCGTTGTGCACTGCATCTTAGTCATTGTATTTTATATAATATGAATAAATTTTCCATTATGATTTTCAATACATATAATCAAATATCATGTGTTTATTACAGGCTTGCTTCTAAGAAAATACTAATCTTCAACACAACGGGAGCCAGGGATTCTGAGAGTTTACTTCGGGTTCTTGCACCGATCCATTTCCAGTTGGCAATCTTTGTTCCAAACATCCCTTTTGAAGACAAAACATTCAATTGTCTGGGTGGGTATATTATATTATCCTTCGTCTTATAAAATATTGGAATTTATTTACGAATATTGCTCATACTACACAAACCAATAAAGGACACTGCATGAATAAACAAATACATGCTAACCAAAAGTAAAATCAGTTTATTAACTCAAAAGACATTACAAACAGTAACATGTTTAAGGCATCTATTGAGTACACGTCAAATATTATATGCAGTCAACATAATACCAAGAACGCATTAGAGATGGTTCGACATTAGGAAGACAAGATACTTTCTAAAGTCAAGAGTATTTATCCCCTGAACGTACCTTCACTAATATGAAAATTGTCGATCTCCTAGGAGACCGCATTCAGCACACTAACTGCTCTTCCCACCGGTGTCACCAGAGGCAGATTGGTTCTGGTGGCCGGTAGGTAAAACAATGTGTGCTGTCGCTGTCGGAGATATCTATCAGGGATATATATTAGACATGTGTCGGCCCATGATATGGACATACATATGGGATATTCGAGCATAAATATTCTCTAACTAACTAAGTAACTAACCATCACGCCATCTCCCCGAAGGGGTAGGCAGAAAGAATGGACTGCCACACTTTTCTTTCCTGACATATTTCTCTCGCTTCACCAACATTCGTACATCATGTCATGCACGCGTGTCGATTTCTCTGAATCCTCACATGGCCGACATTCAATATTTGATTTATTTGATCGTGCCACGTTTTCCTCTATTTCTAGTTCCATTTACATCATTAACATATAAATTTTTTACCATTCTTTCTTCATTCATTATTTCCATGTGTCCAAACCATCTTAATGATCCTTTCATTATTTTGTTCATAACACCATCATTCGCACCGCATTCACTTCTTATATTTTCATTCGACACTCTATCATACAGAGTATCCACACATTCGTCTAAGAGATCTAATTTCTACTGCATTTATTCTACTTTCATCCTTCTTTTGCTAGTTCCATGCCATTTCTTATTTTTTTTTAAATCGTTACCTTGGACTTATTAACATTCATCATCAGATCATTTCGCATGCATACCTCATACATACTATTCACCAGGTCATGTAGTTCATGCTCGTTGTCTGCAAGAGACAGCTTACTGACCCTTCGCTCATTTTGGCATCTGCATCCAACCCTTTCAGCTCTTTCATACACTTGTCCATATATAGATTAAATAACCACGGGGACATTACGCAACCTTTTTTGACACCTTTATTGATATCAAACCAAAAAATATTCTCAGTTTTAAAAATGAATAAACCCCTACGCTCTATCACAGACAGAACTCTTAAAGATCGGATCAGAAATTAAATAATAAGGTCTGTCGGTGTTGAAGACATAGTGGGATGGAGAAGAAGCAGAAGATGCTTTTGGAGGGACCATGCAGCAAGAGACTTCCATGTAGGCCGCTGACCAGATGGAGGGATGGGTTGATCATCATCGCAGGACAGCTCACCGTCACAAACAGATCATACGATCTAGAACAGAGGTTCCCAAAGTGGTCCGTACAGACCCTAGGGGTCCTGGAATCATTCAGGGGGTCTGTGGAAATTTCAAATTGATTTGGGGGTCCAAGTAAGGTTTACGGCGACCTTAAATTTAAAAGACAACAGTCTTATCTAACTAATTATTTTTAAAAGACAACTGACAGATATATTGGATTAGTCTGGACATGACCAAATTCCTTATTAATAGTAATGAGCTATTTTTAACTTGTAACATGTAAAAGTTTTGCCTTTTCATTTAATTAATTAAAAGCTCTTTTTCTTTAAGAATAGTTTTGTCCCATTTTTAAGATAAATACAGTAATTAATTAAGAAAGACCTTTTTTCAGAAAAAATCCAATTTTCCGAATGGGATCTACTCCCAATTGATTCAGATAATTGGAGTTCTACTGTATCTATGGTCTACACTGTCTAACTAACTAACTAACCATCACGCCGTTTCCCCGGAGGGGTAGGCAGAGAGGATGGATCGCCACATTGTTCTATTCTGACATAACTCTCGCGCTTCTTCTACATTCACACATCGTGACATGCACGCTCGTCGATTGTTCCTACTTGGAACATGGCAGCCTTTCAGTAATTTATTAATTTGGTCATGCCATGTCTTCCTTGGCCTTCCTCGATTTCTTTTTCCATTCAAACTACTTGTATATATCATTTTAACCATTCTTCCCTCATCCATTTGTTCTATATGTCCAAACCATCTTAGTGACCCTTTCTTGATTTTATTTATCACACACTCATCCGCTTTACATTCCTTTCTTACTTCATCATTACATATTCAATCATACATTGTTTTTCCGCACATCTTTCTTAGTGACCTCATTTCTACAGCGTTTATCCTACTTTCATCCTTCTTCTGCCAACTCCAAGCTTCACTTCCATACATAAGGGTCGGCACTAGAACTTCATTGTGCACTGCCATCTTTACTTCAGTCGATATATTTCTATTTGCGGTAATGACTTTGAGTGCACCATTTATTTTGTTTCCAGCTCCAACAACTCTTTATTATTTTTAATACGATTTACGTTTATTTTTTCATTTCAGATCAAAAAAACTTAAAAACCACAAAGGAAGAAAAGTTGCAGAAGTGTTACGACAACCGCAGCATTTGGGAAAAGTTAATAAAAGATTTAAGTCCACCATTTGAAATCAAAGACGACGGTGTAGAAATTTTTACCACAATAGAACTGGCCATAAAACACATTAAAAAAATTACTAAAAAATATGTAGAAAGGCCTCACATTCTTATAACGGGGTCTCTGCATTTGGTAGGGGCTGCTTTAATCGTCCTAGACCCTGAATTAAATACATATATAACTTCTTCTTTCGGTGCCGTGTCAGGTCCCCCCAACATTGGCGATCCTACAGCAAAGGCATCTCTATCCTGCGCCATTTGGAACAGGTTCTGAACTCTTGTTATTCCTGTCCACTCTTTGATGTTCTGCAGCCAGGACAGCTGCCTTCTACCAACTCCCCGACGTCCCGCCACTTTACCCATTAATATCAGTCGAAGGAGGTGGTATTTTTCAGCACATGAACCAAATATGAGACCTTTCTAATTTGCGCACTTGACAACAGCTCTCTATTGGCTCTGGCTCTCTGCAGTACGTCTGCATTACTGACCCTATCGGTCCACGGTATACGGAGCATTCTGCGGTATATCCACATCTCAAACGCCTCCAACCGGTTCATTACATTCACTTTTAGAGTCCAGGTTATGCAGCTATATAGTAGAACAGACCATATTTATATAACATTTAATCATTCTTTGTCGGAGTTTCAAGTTAAGATTATCGTTGCAAAATAATGTTCTCATTTTATTAAATGCAGCTCGTGCAACTTCAATTCTGCATTTTATTTCAATGTCCGGGTCAAGCGCTTTAGTGATAATACTGCCAAATATATAACTAACACAGATAAACTATTAACATATCCTGTGCGTCATGTCTCACGTGTCTGGACAAACATTGTTGTCGAGGGATATGTCCAAGCATATTTTAATAGATATAACTCTCATAAAAAAGAGAAAAATTGTCGAACCTGCAAGGTGCGTGCAAAGCACAAAAAAGGAGTGAGACCCGTTATATGTGCAAATATTGCAATGTGGCTCTCCATAAAGGCCAATGTTGCCAAAACTACCATACAAAAATGATATATTAAAGTGTTTTAAATAAATACGAGAAGTTTCAATTGATTTAACCCTGTATTTTCATGAATATAACAATTTTAAGAAACCATTCACAAAAATGGGCAGGGCACAGCGGTTAGTTTTATGTGTATTTGGCCGGGACTTGTGTTAACAACTGTTTAATTTGGAACACTGATTTAATATCACAATTTATTTATTTAATTTCTATGAAATTGTCTTGAGATCTCTGCCACGCTTACGATATACGCATCAACTAAGGTTTTTGTCGAAATTGAGTTATTACATTATCTGGTATCAGGAAAACGAGATCTACAACTTTCTGAATGTGACATATCATGTTTTCTTAATTTTCTCGGTTTTTCAGTTTTCATAAACGCATTAACTTGGATTGCAGTTTTACTTATCAAGAACGCACTAGCTGTAGTTAGTACAGACTTGTTTTCTAGCATTCAATAGCTTCTTAGTCATAAATGCACTATGTTTGAGGAATCGCACTAATTTTACAATATTTGTATTCAAATAGCTAATTTCCTTAACATAAATGCATTATGTGATGTAGTTGCACTTATCATATGTTTTGTTGAAGAATTGAGGTATAAGCTTACTATATAAAATGCGTTAAATTGATTTACTAAGCATAAATGCATCAAGTAGGGTAGTTAATGCGTTTATGACTAGTTATTATGGCCTAAAAGTATTAGAGGCTGCTAGCGATAAGTACTTTTTTAAAATTATATGTACACTATATTTTATTTTTATATATGTTTGTATTTTTTAGTATTCTTAACCCTTTTCTCTTTGTTTTGGTACAACTTTCATGTTGGTATCTTATCTAGTTCCTGAGATACAAGCAAAATAAAAATAAAAAGTTTAAACGCATTTTTTTTCGAAAAGTGTCAAACCCTAGTTAATGCGTTTATCTTAAGTGTGGCAGAGCTGTGTCCCCAACAAATGTTGGCATCATCAGGTGTTACAATCAACTGACAAATGGATAGATCCGTTTTAACATTATATAATGTATACTTTTTCTCTTCCACTCACCGTTTTCCCCGACTCTATAGTATTTGCTCAATGTGGCTTCTGACATTACCACCAGTGTCATAGCAAATAGAAAAACTGGATTCACCTGGCTAAGAGAAGGCAAGAGGAAACCACTCTGGATATCATTAAATTTATTAAGAGGAATCAATTACTAATCGTGGTAACCTGACATGACACCGAGAAAAGAAAAAGAAATCTTAGGATATGTTTTTAATGTTTCAATCCTGGTAATTGGTTTGCAACATAGTCTATTAACATCTTTGCTAGTTCTTAGGATTTCACTTGGGCCTTTTTAACCGCCCTATGCATATGAACATACGTGATACGCACACTTTGACTGTACCATTCTGCGCTATCCCGTATCACGAAGTGGCGGTACTCCCATAGAATCCCGGCTTGCGTAACAAATTTTGAATCAAAACCTCTTCTGGCTTACAGAGGTTCAGCTCTTGTGGCTATTCCTCTTACGTCTGATGGGAACATCGTTGGAAGGTGATTTGGTGGGTTGTTGGTTTATGCGGGGGCATGATTACTTAGATTTGGGGGTTTTGATTCAAAATATCTTTCGCAAGCCGGGCTTCTATGGGAGTACCGCCACTGGTATCACGTACGTGATACTAGCGCGTGAGAAAAAGCAATGTACCTAAAATATACAAACTGTCAGGGATACGGGCGTGTGCCAACAACACTTGAGTACAAGCCTTCACAAGTATGATAGTTTTACAAGGGGCAGGCAAAGTGTGCCGTCGAGTTTTTGACATTTCATAATAATATTTTTTTAAATTAATATATAATTAAATTGAATTAATAAAAAACGTGATATTGTTTTGCACGTTTCTCAGAAAGTTGAAGGGTGGTTAATATAGTAGTTTCCCGTTGATTTCTACATTTTTGCATATAACAGATTATTTGAATCCAATTATTGTACACAAATCTATAGATATTAATTCAGACTTTTTAGATATTGAATTTTGGCCACGCAAGGAGTCGGAGAAATCGATGTTCGTGCATGACACGATGTATGAATGTCGAGGAAGCAAGAAGAAAAGTATGTCAGGAAAAAAAAGTGTGCTGGTCGATTCTTTCTGCCTATTCCTTCCGAAGACAGTTAGTTAGTTAGATGAGACATTGATTCCAATGACATGTGATAGGCAGCTAGTCTATCGCAATTTTTATTGTCACGTGAATTCTACCAGACCAAAGACAGCGTGACAATCACGCTGTCATCATCGGAAATCGAACCCAGGTGTGGCAGTCATAGCTGTTGCCACTCAGCCACGAAGGTCGTCTTTTTGATGATATTAAAAAAAAAGCTGCAATTTGATTTGAAAAATATATTTGTTTTATAAATCTTTTTACAATATGGTACATTTTTAAAAACATAAGTTTATACAAAGATTTAAGAGATACACTCCGCCACTAGTCTAGGACACATGCCTACTGTCCCATGGTCTTCATGACATGTTTCGCTTGTCTAAAACAATTTCAAGTGTTTGTTGTTCGCCTTAGCAAGGTGAAAAATGTCATTCCCATAAACTATAATAAAACTTCTAGAAAACATTTTCATTCATATTAATTATGAAATAATAATAATAATAATAATCTAAATGTGAAGGCTGCACCTGATATTCGCGATCGGTTAGAAAGTGTAATAGAACAAAATATGCAAGTTTTAAATTGGGTATGAAATACGAAAAATATGGGTTTTCATCTTAGATCTGAAATCTGTTGGATAATTTATGTATCTGAGGTGTGAAGGGAGATTGTTACAAGCTGATGGACCGGCTACCGTAAAGGCTCGATCCCCGAAATTTGTACTAGGGCAACGCTTCAGCTCAACTAATCTTCCTATTGCCGAGGAGTTCGCTGAGGGAAGTGTGGATTTACTTGTATTTAGGCTGTCCGTTATACAGAGTTCAGATATATAACTTGCTGCCATTCCATGTAGCGCTTTGAAGACTGTCCAGCAGAGTGTATACTGGATTCTTTCTGTACTTTTAACCCAGTGAAGTTGAAATAAACATGTTAGTCCATTTACTTTGCATTGGCGGTTAACTGTTTGACGTCGCTGTCTAGTAACCTGTCCACGTCTGTCAGCCACAATATGAACCTATCCAGGTAGCCGCCGTCTTGTTCGTAACTCAACAGCAAGAGCTGCATGTGTCTGCTGGCCATGTCGCGTTCGAGCGCGCTTTTCAACCGCACATCTCTTATGGAGAGCAGTTTGATGATCATCATGGCAATCATGCTCCACTGAGCCGGCTTGAAGGTTATATTATGAGCCTGCAAGTCGAATGTAGCGACCAGTAACTTTACATCCGAGTTCACTTCTCTCGAAGAAAGCCCTAACGTTTGCAAAAGATCCGGAAGCACCCTACTCAGAGCGTTTAAAACTATTTTTCTTCTCAGGGCATGCTGCGCTGTCTTATCTACCAAAGGTATATTTGTTAATGTTTCGTTTTCTTCGTTGTCTATGGGTTCCGTATTTAAAATCGCTTCTGTTTTTTTAATCGGAATTTCCATGTCGCCTTTTAAAAATGCTCTCACTTTTATATCCAGCCTCTCGCTCTCTTCTTTAAGCATTGAATAATGCGGTAGAGGTTTCAACTGTTTGGCCGATGTTATTTTGTTATCGTACCTCCTATCCTCCAGTTCCAAGAGATTAAGCTTCCTGCAAAGGGTTTGATACTGATCGTAGGAAGTAGATTTATACAGCAACCCGTTGACCATATTGTTTAGATATTCCTTGATGCATTCTCCTTTATCGGAGACCATTTGTTTCACCTTCTCTTCGCCAAATAGAAACAAGACAGTTTCTAAACTAAACCATTCTCCGAGGCACTTTTCAATGTGAATAATTGCAAGAGAGAGGGGCTTGACCTCTCGTTTTTTGTGGCGTTTTTCTAAAGTCACTTTCGCTTTTTTATCTTTTATATCTTTTTCCATCTTTTGACCCGCGCTTATGATCGGATCCATCCTATTTTCAGACCTCCTTTCGATAATCTCGCCGAAAATTTTACCTTTGTTTGACGCCATTTTAGTTTTACACTCTTTCGCCTTCTCTTCAAATGTCAGAGACTTTTTAGAACAATTTTCTTGATTTGACTTATTTTGAACTTCTTTCGATTCTTCTTCGACGCCAACAGTACTAATGGGTTCTTCTCCTGGATTTTTCAAAGTACTCCCTAACTCACCATTCACGTTTTCTAAATTATCATTATTTTCACTTGTAACTTCTATAGAGTCAATAGCTACATTTTTACCGTCTTTATCCAGTGACATTTCATTGAGGGATGCTTCAGTAAATTCAAAAAAGGAATTAAAGCATTTTTCTTTTGTTTCTTCTGGGTCAATCTTTTCCATAGACAACTGCACTTCTTCTCCAACGATTCCTTTAGTCGTGAGCGGGAGCAGATTGAAATTTGGAACTTCGCCTTTTTCACGACACCAGAGTGGACTTGTCAGAATTTGTTCTTTGATATGAACTGAGGCCTTGTAGCACACGTTACTGCAATGTTTTTTTCGGGCTGTTATATCGTAAACTTTATTTGTTTTGCACGAAATCAAATATTGCTGCGACGGCAACTTGTCTGGGAGTGTTTTGCCACACAACGGATAACCGCAAAGTTTGGTTATGGATCTTTCTTCTACGACATCCTCGAAATGACTTCGACTGATAAATGGCAAGCAACTAAGTAGGGAGGCCTCCGCAACTTGGTTTTCTAGAAGAGTGATGACGATGGACTGAGCGGTGGCTTCACAGTCGCGTTTTTTCTTGAGGAAATATACAACTTCTTCCTTCGTCATGTTCTCGACCTTTGGCGGCAGTTTATTTTTCTTTGTCGCACTCATGATGATGACTCACTTTTAAATAATACTTATAAACTTAATTCGGTGAATAATAAGTTTATATTCAGTTAAAAAAAGTATAAATCTGTCAACTCTCATCTGACATTCCGCTGTTCACTACAAATACTAACGTCAGGCTGGCAATGATACATAAATGTGCGCGTGCGCGAAAGAACTACAATATGATTG
Source organism: Lepidostoma basale (assembly GCA_022606425.2). Lineage (NCBI taxonomy): Eukaryota > Metazoa > Arthropoda > Insecta > Trichoptera > Lepidostomatidae > Lepidostoma > Lepidostoma basale. The sequence goes on along the minus strand of JAHDVF020000634.1, from coordinate 6,572 downwards.
GACCTTTAGTAGTCGCTGGGCGGAGCTTACGCTTAAGTTTTTCAAATAATCGAATAAATACGTTAAATCAATATTATTTCAAAATACAATACACAGTAAATTACAACGAATCTATTGACAAACAAAACTATCAAATAGATTTTATTAAATTAGGTATTTTATTTGATTGTTCATTGTGTATACTCGTATATTATTTTATTTCATTATTGAATGATGAGTGATCTGTCTGTAAACTGTCTGCTTCACGCGCACGATGCCGTTCTCGTTGCGGATAGTGCGGACGAATTACAAGTTTTGGTGTCGAGAATGTATGAGGTATGCAAGTCAAATGATTTAATGATGAATGTCGGAAAGTCAAAGGTGATGGTTTTCGAAAGGGAAGAGCAAATGACAGTTTGTAATATAAGTGTGAACGAAGAGAACTTGGAACAGGTGAGGGAATTTGTATATTTAGGTAGCATGTTCACAGCAGATGCCCGAACGGATAGTGACGTCGAAAGAAGGGTTGGTGCGGGTAACAAAGTGAATGGAGCTTTAAAAATAGTTATTGGAAACAAGAATTTATCAATGAAAGCGAAAACGGCCGTTCACAATGGAGTTCTGGTCCCAACCCTAATGTATGGAAGCGAAGCATGGAACTGGCAGAAGAAGGATGAGAGCAGAATAAATGCGGTAGAGATGAGGTCCCTAAGACGTATGTGTGGTAGAACGATATACGACAGAATCTCAAATGCTGATATAAGAAAGGAATGTAGAGCGGAAGAAGGTATTATGAACAAAATTATGAAAGGATCGCTGCGTTGGTTCGGACATATGGAACGCATGGATGGAGAAGGAATGGTTAAGAAAGTATACGTTAATGATGTAAATGGGGTACGAAGTCAAGGCAGACCGAGGAAAACATGGCATGACCAAATTAATCAAATTTTAAAGGTTGGTCATGTTAGAAGTCGGAGGAATCGACGTGCGTGTATGACTCGTTGTATGAATGTGGAGGAAGCTAGATAGGTTTGCCAGGATAGAGTAGTGTGGCGGTCCATTCTCTCTGCCTACCCCTGCGGGGAAACGGCGTGATGATTTGTTGTTGTTGTTTTCATTATTGAATAGAAATAAAGGGTCGACGAGGTGTTGGCAGGAGGTGAATCTCCTGGTTTGACAGCATCAGAGATTGGCAGGAGCTGTTTTGAGCTGCCCATGACAGAGACGCTTACTCTCAAGTGATGGTCAACATTAGGGGGGACAAGACATGACACCGAAAGAACAATATATTTAAAAATTATGTAATAAGTTTTTAATATACAATATCAAAGATCTTTTTAATTTTTTTACAGAAATCATTAATACAAAAAAAATATCTCCGACAGCGCTAGCATAAATTATTCTGCCTGCCGGCCGCTAGAGTAAACCTGCCCCTCTAGTGATTCTGGTGGGAAGAGTCAGCGCCTTCTTGAAAATGACATTATAACATAATATATGATCATCTTGACGTTATAACTTCAAGACGGCATTGGAAGAGCAGTCTCCTGAACATGATCACCATTCAAGTACAGTAAAGTACATTCAGAAGACAAATACTATTGAGAGAGTACCTTGTCTTCCTAAAGACGAACCATCTCTCATGCGTTCCTGGTATTTTATCTGTTCTCACATGTATGACTTAAACTATAAATATGTTTGCAATATCTTTTGAGGAAATAAACTGATTCGATTAATTTTCTTGTTGTACTTAATGGTGCAAAGACTGGTGAATCACCATCAATCCAAGCAAAAGCGCAGTCACACTATTCACAAAAAGACAGGCACCCCGCATTAGCCCCCCTGATACACAAATGTTTGGGCAATCAGTCCCTTGGACTCACACAACTACATACCTTGGAGTCACATTGGGCTCCAAGTTAACTTGGGAAGCACATACGAGTATCTCAAATAAAGTTATGTCCGCGTCACGAGCCATTGGTGCTCTCCTTCCCGTGTTAGGAAAAAACAGTTCTCTAAACACCGAAAATAAACTCCTGATTTATAAATCTATAATTAGACCCATAATCACCTACGCGGCCCCCATCTGGGGTCACGCAGCTCAGAGTCACACACGTAAACTCTTAAAATCCTGCAAAACAAGGTCATCCGGCCTGCGCTGGGTGCTCCCTTGGTGGCTCCCTTTTGGAACAGGATTATCCACACACTGGCCGAACGTTTGTTTCAGGGGGTCGCCACACGCCCAAACATCTCTATACAAGAAACCTCTAACTACACCCCCGACACTCACTACCGTCACAAGCGCCCAAAATACATTATCCTCAGTCACTTCCCCCTTTTCCACCAGAATCCCTCCCAGCAGTATAAATAATGTACTATAACTATTTAATGTCCTCCTAAACCTTCCCTTACTACGCCATTCAACATAACATATCCTCATTCCCAACAAAGTCACTTCCAACAGGCGGGGGAGCAATAGCCTTCGGGCTGATACTCCCGAAAGACAAGATCACAAGACTATACGACTTTGATTTCAACTATTTTCGAAATTTGAATATTCATCTCGCTCCTACCCAATAATATAGTTTAGGTGTCAGAATTTTCAGACAAATTTCTTTGAAATAAGCAATAATACATATTTAAAATAAAGACGTATTTTTGTATTAAATTTATAGACTAGTTAGTTTTCATCTTCTGAAATATGTAAATTCAAATAAATTTTGTAAGTAAGTATTTATTTAAATTATATGAAACAACAATTTCATCAATAGTAAAATATAAATATGCACATGACTCCCGCCACAGTAACCTCTACGTCCGACATACTCGACCGAGAAGCATGCTTGATGCGAGCTAGTGATGAATAGGGGTTTTGTTTTAAAACTTCTCTTAGGATTAGGCGTGGGAGAATAGATACACATAATACCAAGTATGATATTTCTCGATTCCACGGAAACACATATGTGGAGAAGAATTTACACACATTCACTTCTATATCGATGCCTTCTTTATCTAAATAACTAACTAACTTCTTCATCAAAGTCCATAAATGCCCTGGATCAATATTCCATCGTGATTCGTTCGGGAATTGGATGTTGGGACAAACAAAATAAAATAACACGCAATAAAACTAAAGGCAGAAACATACTATTAACACGCGACGTGGCGTGTTTACTACCACCATCGTCGATCTAACTCGTCTGGATCGGGTGGCGTGTGCGCGCATGGCGTCACGTCGGGTGTTCATAGTGTGATTCTGTCCATAGAAAACAATACAATTTGATTCGACTCAACACGCATCACGTGGCATCGGGTGGCGTGGCGTGTTAATAGTATGTTCTGCCTTAAGAGTTATAATATTAAGTACTTACTTGTTAATTGGCTAGCGACTATATCGAATTCAAAATTTGGTACAATAATTAAAGGTAGAAAGGGATCTTGCGTGCTGGGACTGCGTAGTTAGTACGCAGCACGTAGTTCTTCCCTCCTTGCGACGAGCGGCGGCTGATATTCTCCATCCTTCTTCGTGACGAGAAGGTGATTCTAAGGCGCAGCATTAGACTTCGGCCGATGGAAGACACAACGTCTGTTTTCGGTGCCGGTGAAGCGGGGATTTTCTCCTCCGGTTCCTTGATCGGAAGACAGTTCGTCCCGCTGCATCTAGCATGGTCCGGGGCGCATAGCTCGCTATGCGATGCACAGAGAAGTTTCCTTTCTGACGGTCCGATTTGTAATCCCCCGATGTTTCCTACTCGAAGCGCTCTCAAAAACCTCGCGGGATTACAAACACAACGTTGCTACTACACTAAATCCTTAATGTAATCACAACTATTGACAGCCGTATTATTTCCTATATATTTAACAAATTGTAACCTCACATATTTATTATACAGCTACATATAAGGTGTTTTTTTAGAGGTTTGGTTTTTAAACTGCCAACAATGTTTCTATAGACTGTCAATTTCACAGTTGATAGTTGATTTGTAGTTAATACATTTTGCCATTTCACCATGAATAGAATGACGTCAGAATAGCGCTTGCAAATTGTGCAAATTTATTTTGAAAATAATGATTCGATTCGCCAAACTTATTGTGCACTACGTCCATTTTACAGTCGACATAATCGTCCATCCGAGCAAGTTATTCGGAAGACCATGGATCGTTTTCGCACCACGTAAACTTTGGCGGACAATACGCATCCACAAAGACGACAATTGTCGAAAATTGGATTTCACGATTGCGCTTCATTCGAGCTAGCCATAAATCATATTTAAACAATAATGGCATAAAATTATCTATTAAATAAAACCAATAACATAGACATTAACATAATTTTAATGTTTTCAATTTGAATATGTATTGTATACCTCTAAAAAAAAAACCTTTATAATCGAGGCTGATATTCTGACTACGCTTATTAACGCTTGACATGAGTCTGGAGACATTTGGTGTGCCGGTGCCTACCAAACTGCTAGGGACAAACCGCATGCCATGAGTATGGATGCGGTATTAGGTTTATTTGACGTTTTGTGCATGTTGAACTCTGTGGTGAACTGATAATAGACGAGCTGATAAAATAATGGTTCGGTTTTCTCAAAACAAGTCGCGACTATTCTGTATTGAATTTATTTTCAAATACACCAGCTAGCCGAAGGCACGTAAGCTCTGTTTTCAGTATATTTTTTAAACATTTCAATTGCACGATTTGCCGACATATTTTTACACCTTTGGGTTCATTCAGAATTTTACTTATTTATCTCTATAAATTAAAGTAACTTTCTTCGTGGAATGAAACGGTAGTCTAATCGCATCATGTTTTAACTGTCATCTTGAAAATTTAGATATTGCGATGTGCGATCGTTTTATAAATAAGATTGTTTACACAATCAAACACAACAATTATAAAGGAATACATAACATAATTTTCTCGATTTATGTACTGATATCGTTAATACAAATTCTATCATCTGCATTTTAATATATGGAAAGCAAATATCAATGATTTGTATTTATTTTGATGGGAATTAATTTAAAAAAAAAACTATGTAGCATAATGTTGTTCTTGTGCCGACCCTTATGTATTGAAGTGAAGCATGGAACTGGCAAGCAAGGGGTAGACAGATAGAATGGAGTGTCACACTTTTCATTCCTGACATACTTCTCTCGCTTCTTCACCATTCTTACACCGTGTTATGCACACACGTCGTTTTCTCCGACTTCTCACGTGGTTGTCATTCAAAACTAACTAACTAACTAACCATCACGCCGCCTCCCGGAGGGGTAGGCAGAAAGAATGGAAAGCAACATTGTTCTATCCTGACATACTTCTCTCGTTCCTCTACATTCATATATCTTGTCATGCACGCATGTCGATTTCTCCGACTCCTCACGTGACCGACATTTATTATTTGATTGATTTGATTGTGCCACGTTTTCCTTGGTCTTCCTCTATTTCTAGCTCCATTCACATCGTTAACATATTTCACTCATTCTTTCCATGAGACCAAACCATCTCAACGACCCTTTCATTATTTTGTTCATAACACTTTCATTCGCACCGCATTCACTTCTTATATTTGCATTTGACCCTCTATCATATACAGATTTACCACACATTCGTCTTAGAGATCTCATTTCTACTGCATTTATTCTACTTTCATCCTTCTTTTGCCAGTTCCATGCTTCACTTCCATACATAAGGGTCGGCACAAGAACACCATTATGCATCTCGAGCCAGGACACCTGGGGTCTTCCCACACCGCGCCTACCCTCGATCTTCCCTTTCATGATGAGTTGCAGCAGATCATATTTCTCATTGCGGAGAATATATTCCAAATATGCCATTATTAGACAACAATTGTCTTCCTACTCTGGCTCTACGTAGCACCTCATTGTTAGTGACCATCTTCTTCTTCTTCTTCTTCGAGTACCCTGTCGGGTCCCCCCAACGTTGGCGATCACCTCGGCGAACCTGTCCCTGTCCTGCACCGCTCGGAACAGCTCCTCTACACTTCGGATGCCGGTCCACTCCCTCACGTTTCGCAGCCAGGACATTTGTCTCCTTCCGGGCCCTCTGCGTCCCTCAATTTTCCCCTCCAATATCAGTTGGAGAAGGTGGTACTTTTCCCCACGCAGTATATGACCCAGATGTGAGATCTTTCGAACCTTGATAGTTGATAACAGTTCCCTGTCAACTCTAGCTCGCCTCAGGACTTCGGTATTGGGAACCATGTCTGTCCAGGGAACTCTGAGCATTCGGCGATGGAGCCACATTTCAATAGTGACAGGTCACATAGTGACCATATCAGCGATTATTGAGATCCGCAAAATTCTGCGATGGAGCCACATTTCAAGTGCTTCTATACGGTTTATTGTGTTCGCTTTGAGGGTCCAGGTCTCCACACGTATAGTAATATGGACCAAATATAGTACTTGACCATCTTCTGTCTCAATTTTAAGTTGATGTTGTCATTGCAGAAGAATGATCTTACGTTATTGAATGCGACCCTCGCAATCTGTATTCTGCACCTCAATTACGAGGGTATTTCCCTATTATTTTTCAAAATGAAAACCATTTTTATTTACAAGGAGCAATA